>JAODAL010009836.1:0-108409 GCA_025379985.1 Phyllomedusa bahiana
GGCTTGCCGGGCTTTCAAGTCCCTTGGGGAAAAACCAAAAGGTTTGGCTGTCTTTTGGCCCCCCTGGAAAAACCCTTTTTGTCTTTCCCATCCGTAAGCGGGGGAGCTGTTTACCCGACACCATCCTTTTTGTCCCCAAAGCCACTGCCCCTTCCACATGGGGGCGCTCCCAAGGAAAGAAGTCCCCTTTTCAAATGTTTTTGCCTCGCTCCCCCCCCCCGTCGGCGATCCCCCTGGGGCCCTCCCTTGGCTGGGGGTTTCCACTTCCTATTTTGGCCCTTGGTCTACTGGAGGGGTGTTTCCCTTTTGGTGTCCCAACTGTCAGGGGCGTTTTTTGGTGGCACCTCGCCCGGGTTGTTTCCCCTCCCTCTGCGCCCCCTTCAGGAGCCTTTAAACCGGGGCCCCCCCTTTCCCGGAATATCTGGAGTACGCCCTTGTTTTCCCCTGAGAGAAAGCTGAGAGTCTTCCCCCCGGCATCGCCCTTTACGATTGCCGGGGTACCAGTACTCCCCGGGGTGGGATTTCCTACCCTTGTGGGTTTCCCTGGGGCCCCAAGCCCATGCCCCGAGTAATCCAAGAAAAATTTCCCCGGGAAAGGGGGGTTCACCGAAAGTTCTCTTCTCCCGTGGGCGGGGTTTCTTTTTGGAAGGGACGGTACCTTGCGGCCCCTGCATAGACTCCCGGGGGGCTTAAACCCAAGGGATCAGGGTAAAAAAAAGGTTACCCTTTTCCCCTGATCCAGAACTTTTTGAGGCCTCCCGGGCCCGCCAAGATTTTCTCCAAGTTGGATTTTAAAAGAGGGGCCTACAACTTGGTCCGAACCCGCAAAGGGCAAAGAAGGGGAAGACGGCCTTCAACCCCCCGGGAGGGGCATTTTGGAGTACCTGGTGATCCCCTTCGGACGGTGAAAATGCGTCCGCCTTTCTTTCAGGAGCCCCGTAAAAGACGCCCTTCAAAATCCCTCTACACCTGTGGGGAGGGTTTTTCCCCTGTGGACATCCGGGTTTGTACTTTCCCCGACCTCAAAAGGACCCACCGCAGCCATGTTGTAAAAGTACTGAAGCTTTTCCCCGGGGGGAAATCTGTATGTTTAAGTTGGGAAAGTCCCTTCTTCCATCAGATTACCTTCCTTTTTCCTGGGGTACGTCATCTCTAAACCGGGGGCCCCCAAAACGGATGGACCCAGCAAAATGTCAGCCCTTGTTTGCCAGTGGCCCCCGCCCGTCGGTTGCGGGCTATCCAGTGCTTCTTGGGCTTCTCCAAATTTCTACCCCAAAGTTATACCTAAATTCTCTAGTTTGGGTGGCTCCGATTAGTGGCCCTCCCCAAGAAACAACCCCAACCCCAGGGAAAGCGGCCCCCGTCGAGGCCGAAGGGCGTTTTCAAAAGCTAAGCCCGCCTTCTTACGGAAATCTTTCCTGGCCGTGGACCCCCGCGAAACCCTTCACCCTGGAAAAGTGGATGCCCTCTTTGGGAGCCGGAGCGTCCTTACGAAAAAAAGGGCCCCCGGGGTAAGACCCCCGGTTTAACGTGCAGTTTTCTTTCCAAGACGTTCTCTTTGGGCGAGGGGGGAATTATACGTTTCCCCCAAACCGGGAGTTTAGGGCCCAAAAAAATGGCTCTGGGGAGTGGGTTATCTGCGGGGGGCCCGGCCCTTTTTTCCCATCCAAAATTTACTCGGGCCCAAAAAAAACCTCCAATACCCTTCAGAGGCTAAAGCGATTTAAAACCCACCCCAGGTCGGGTGATCGTCTTCTTCTCCCGGTTGATTTCCAAAACCCTTTTCCCCGACCTGAAAGAGAAGAATTTTGGAGAACTGATCCCCTCCCCCGTGCCCCCGACGTGGGGGGTGAAGATACTATCCCTAAAACACAAAATTTCCCACCAGAACGTTCATCTCGGCGGGCCCCAGTGGCCCCCCGGGAAAGGGTTTCCCCCGGGAAAGGGAAATTATGGGGCCCCCTGCCCTCTGCGGGACGTTTTCTTAAAAGGGGGGGACATTGCTAAACCTGGTGGCGGGGGTCACCCCCGGCCCCCGAAGAACCTTCCATCTGTTTATCCTGGTTCTATTGGGGGCCCTTTTGAGCTGGAAAAGGACGTTAAGGATTTTGTTTCGTTTTTATTTTTGTGGCAAAAAAGGACCCCAAAGTCAACAACCCGGCAGGTCTCCCTCCCAGCCATTTCCCCATTTCCAAAAAAACCCTTTGGGTTTCCAAACTTTTCCCATGGCCCTTCATAACGGCCCTCCCTCCGTTGCCCCGGGCCCAACCCCAAATTTTTTGGGGGGTTAGGGGATCGCTTTTCCAAAATGGGGGCATTTCGTCCCTTTCCCAGGCCCTGCCATCTCCCCTCCCCCCTGGCGGAGCTTTTTCTTCCTTCATGTTTTTTCGTCTGCATGGCCCTCCCCAGCAAATTGTCTCGGACCGGGGATTTTCAATTTGTATCCGGTTTTTTGGCGGGGCACTGTGAAACCCAAACTTCAGGTGAAGCTGAATTCTGGGGCCCGCTACCCCCAGCAGAGGGAATGGCCAGGTGGAGGGGGTAAAACCAAGTTTTTGGGGGATGTTACCTTCGCCATTTCGTTTTGGGCATTTTCAAGAGAACGGGTCCGGGGTTTTAACTGCCATGGGCGGAGTTCTCTTATAACCCCCCTTGAGTCTGAGTCTGCTTTTGGTCTCCCCTTTTCACATCGTGTATGGTGAAAAAACCCTTCCCCCCTCCTCTCCCTTGGCAACCTCTTGAGGTTTTTCGGCCCCCGGCGGAAACGCACTGGTTAAAGACGTGAAGGGCCATCGGGTTTCCCAGACCCGTAAGTCCCCTGCTCCGCGCCCCCCGAGGGCTTGAAAAACTAAAAGCGGAAAAAAGAAGATCCCCCCCCCCGGTTTTGTTTCCCCCAGGTGAAAAGGGTTTTGTGGTTTGTCTAGAAAATGTCCCCCCCTTTAAAGATCCCTTTTCTCAAAAAATTTGGGAAACCCCGGTCCCTGGGGACCCTTTTGGAGGAAATCACCGATCAACCGGTGTTTACAAACTCCGGCCCCCTCCTACGATGAGAACCCCCCTTTTTTCGTTTTATGTCTCCTTGTTAAAAACCCCCTTTTGCTTTTAAACTTTTTTTTCGCAAAGGTTTGTTCCCCTCCGTTTGTGGCTGATGCACCCAATGTCTTCGAGGCCCCAAAGAAAATTTGGGCCCTTTGGGGGAGAACTGGGGGGAAAGGGGTTTATTTCCCTTTGGTTGGGGGAAAAGGGGTTTCCCGGCCCCGAAGAAAAAGGGTTTTTTGGGACCCGGGGAGGAGATACCCTAAAACCGCGGCCTCATCCAGAGTTTTTGTTCACTCCTTTTAAGAGAGGGCCCAAAGGGGGGTTTGGCCCAAGGGGGGGGGGGGTTTTGGGTAACGGACACCCCTGGGGACCTCTGCCCCGGGGGTCGCAGGGCGCGTCCGTGCTTGCTTCCAGCGGAGCCCTGTCCCGCAGTCGGGTTGGGGGGTTGCTTATGTCCGGTCCCCCCCCGGGCCTCCCTTCCCCGGCCCCCGGCCCCTGCTAGTCAGTCTGGGGCCCCCCCGGGCCCCGTGGCTCCCCCCCTTTTAGGGGTCCCGGCCCGGCTTGTTTAAAATTTTTAAAAGGGGAAAGTGCCCCCGGGGTAATTGGCTATTCCCCGGGGCCATACCCCTTTTTTTAAAGCCCCGGCCTTTTCCCTTTGCCTGCCCTCGCCATACCCTTTGTGAAATTTTCCCGTTGGGTGAAGGGCTGTTTTAAAAGTTTTTCCTGTTTGCCTTACCCGGTTTTGTCCCGGACTGTCTGTTTTACCTTTAAACAAAACCGAGCCCCCTTGCCCTGACCTTCTGCTTTTTCCCCCCTTTCCTTACAAAACCAGAGCCCCCTTTCCTGACCTCCTCCCCCTGTCCCCGACTACGGGGCCTGCCTGCCAACCCTTTGTCCCTCGTTACCCTTGGGGCCCCAAACCGCAGGCAAGCCCCCCAAAAGGGTTAAGTGCCCTGGGGGGGGACTCCCCCCCAAAAACCCAAAGTTTAATCCCGTTTGCGGCGGGACTCGGTAAATCCCGGGGGACCCATTAGTTTTCCCCCTCCCTGGTGTGGGCTTACCCCCATCGCCTGCAGTGGTCCAGTGGACCCCACCTCCAACCGTAAAAAATTAACAGTTTTTCAAAAAACAAAAACATTTTTTACAGTTGCTTTCCCCGATATTTTTCAGAAATTTGTTCCTAGCTTTTGTTCCCAGATGTTCCCACAAATTTGCTCCCAATTTCAGGTTATGTTGTTCACCCTTTGCCCGTTCACCCCAAAAACAAATTCAAGGGGGGTTTAAAGTGTGGGACTGTCCCAAAATATTTTTTTTTTTTAAATCCCCCTACCATCTTTTTGCTTTTTTGGGGTATTTCTGCCCAAAACCTTGTTTTTTGTTTTGGGTATTGTTTTGATCTAATATGGGGGCCCCGGGGCAAGCCCCTTTTTGGGTTTTAGTTTAGTTTGAAATTTATTGCAGTGGCTTTATACTGATACCCCGCCTTTTTAAAAACCCTGCAACTAAAAGTTTTCTCTTAAACATTTGAAAGGGGAAATTTTTTTATTTTTGTTTTTTTAAAGGTTGCTGTTTGGAGATTTTGAGCTCCCGAGGTGCCAAAATGGGAAAAATGTTGACTCACTGATTTTGTGGTGACCTTTGCGCTGTTAAACCTTTCTTTCTGTCAGAGTTTCCCCCTGTTTTAAAAATTTTTGCTTTTGTGGTTTTTGG
Organism: Phyllomedusa bahiana; assembly: GCA_025379985.1. Lineage (NCBI taxonomy): Eukaryota > Metazoa > Chordata > Amphibia > Anura > Hylidae > Phyllomedusa > Phyllomedusa bahiana. Next base: position 4,750 of record JAODAL010009836.1, read on the forward strand.
AAACCCTTTACTGATGAACCCTTTGACTTTTTTTGGGCAATTTCTCTGTAGTGCGGGGACCTGAAAATTTTTAAAGGGTTTTTAATTGTTTTGCCTGTCTTTTTCTTCCCATCAAATGATAGCAATGTCCCTTTTTCCCTAAAGGAAAACCCGTCCAAATTTTTCCCCCTACAGGATGTTTTTAACCCCGTTTGTTCCAACCCCTTTTTAAATTTAGAGCCGGGAATGGTTTAAAATTTAATCCCCAAAAAGTTAAGACACCTAAAGGAAATTTGTTTGGGCCCCCAGCTGTTTTTGACTATTGTGTTTAAGGGTGCTTTCACACAGCGCTTTTTTGGGGGTGCATTTTTAAAAAGGGGCCCCAAATTTTAAACTGCCTTTATTCAGCAAGTTTTTTTTTTTAAATTTTTCAGAAAATTTTTTTTTTTTTTTAAATTTTGGGGAAAAAAAATTTTTAAACCCCCCAAAAGGGGGGGAAGAAAGGGGGGGGAAAAAAAAAAAGGGGGGGGGTTTTTTTTTTTTTTTTTGTTTTGGGGGAAAAGGGAAATTTTTTTTTTTTACAAAATTTTTTAAAAATTTTTAAAAATTTTTTTTTTTAAAATTTTTTTTCTTTTTCCTTTTTCAATTAAATTTTTTTTGCCCCAAAAAAAAAAAAAAAAAAAAAAACCCTTTTAAAAACCCCCTTTTTTAAAAAAAAACCCCCCCCGGGGGCCCCCCAAAAAAATTTTTTTTTAAATTTTCCCCCCGGGGGAAAGGGGGGAAAATTTTGGGGGAGGCCTTTTTTCGGGAAACCCCCAAAGGGCCCCAAAAATATTTTTTCCCCCCCAAATTTTAAAATTGGGGGTTTTTAACCCAAAATTTTTGGGGGGGGATTTTTTTAAAAAAATTTTTCCCCCCCAAAAATTTTTTTTTTTAAAATTTTTTTTTTTTTTCCCCTTTTTTTTGGAAATTTTTAACCTTTTTCCCTTTTTAAAATGGGGAAAAAAAAAATTTGGGGTTTTTTTTCCCCCCCCTTAAAGGGGGGGGGTTTTTTGGGGAAAAAAACCCCCCGGGAAATTTTTTAAAAAGGGTTTTTGGGGGGGCCCCCCCGGGTTTTTTTTTGGGGAAAGGTTTTTTTTTTTTTCCCCCCCCAAAAAAGGTGGTTTAAAAAAAATTTCCCTTTTTTAAAAAGGAAAAAAAAACCCCCCCTTTTGGGGAAAAGGGCCCCAAAACCCCCCCTTTTTTTTTTAAAAAAAGGCCAAGGTTTTAAAATTTTTTTTAAAAAAAAAAAAAAAAAAAAAGAAGGAAAAAAAAAAAAAAAAAAAAAAATTTAAAACCCCAAAGTTTTCCCTTTTAAAACCCCTTTAAAAAAAAAAAAATTTTTTTAAAAATTTTTTTTTGGGGGAGCCCCCCATTTTTAAATTTTTCCCCCAAGGGAAAAAAAAAAAAAAATTTTTTTTTTTTTGGGCCCCCCCTTTTTGGGGGGGAAAAAAAAAAAAAATTTTAAAGGAAAAAAAACCCCCCCGCCAAAAAAAATTTCCCCTTTGGAAAAAAATTTAAAATTTGGGGGAAAAAAATTTTTTTTTTTAAAATTTTTTTTTTTTTTTTTTTTTTTTTAAACTAAAAATTTGGGGAAAATTGTTAAAAATTAATTTGAAAAATTTAGGTGTTTTACAACTTTTGACCATTAGTGTATGTGTGTTAACCTTTTACATGAAATCATTTATATATCAAACATGTCATATTTTTCAAATACATGTGGTTTTTACATGCATTTGTGTGTTCACACATTGTTCTAATGTTGCATTCTTTTGCCACTGTTTTTTGTGGTTTTACTGCGATTTCAGAAAACTGTGGTAAAAACAGCAACATCACCATTTGGTATGAAAACAGCCTGACCCCCAAACACTATTTGCCCCCACGGGCACTTTATTTGGGATAGATCCCCCTTCACTGCCATCTAAGTTTTGTGTATCCAATTAAAAGTGCACATTATCATCACAATCATATTGTTATAATTAAGTGATATACACAATTTGGTGATGATACATAGCTTAAATGAACAAATGGTGTTTAACAAGATCACTTGTACTGTCCAGAAATGATTCACATCTTACAAATTCTGCATATGGTATGTACATTTATGAGCATAACTGCATATGTTCATATTAAATACAGGTCTTGCAGCTTTGGGGACGCATTTGTGGTAACATGTTACTACCGTAGGGTATCCCCTCCATAGGATATGCCATAAATTTTTTCTAGGTGTGAGTCCCACCTTTGAGACTTGCACCTGTCTCGCAAACGAGACCCAAAATCATTTCAATGAGAGTTTTGGGCACAGCCAAGCAATGCGTTCGATAGAGGTGTGGGTCCCCAAGTTTGGACCCACACTTATTACACATTGATGGCAGGAATACCTAGGTAGTGGTATTTGTATATTTATTTTCTTTACCCTTTGTATAGTTTTTTTTCTGGGCACATATGTTTTTTAATTCAAATATTTGGTAAGGGAAATTGGGAAAAATTAAGAAGGAAAATTCAGGTGAAAGCCTGTTTTAATTATTTATCTTTTATACTTTTGTATCATTGCTTTCCTATGCACTAGATTTAAAAGGATTCCAAAACGCAAAGGGCCTTCGGTGTTACCCGTTTTTATTATCAGCATTTTTTCATAGGCCCTTTTAAAAGAGGATTATGAAATTTCCTGATATGATATTTTTGAATATACTTTTGTTCCCCGTGAATTAACAAATTTTAAAACATCTTCTCTTTAATCTTGTTGTGTGCTCCTCTGTTCTCTTAGAAAAAATTCTGAATCAGTCAGATGGGTTTACCAATAGGGGGTGTATCCCGCACAGTCGGGCTGTAGTGTTACAGATTGTGATTTGGGTCAAAATGTTGCCCCCTTTTTACAGGGAACAAAAATTTATCTTAAATGTTTTTTTTTTTAATTTTAAAATTTTTTTTTTTACAAATTTTACATACAATTATCAATGCTAACTGTTGGTTGTGCAGGGACATTCGTGATAATTTCTAGGAGGAATAACAGGAACGTATAATAAGTGTTATGGAGAAGATATCCAGAATTTTATATCACAGGGAACGCAAGGTTTACTAAAACATCTTGTCATAAAGATGTCCATTTAAAAAGGAAATTAAGTGCTCAATGCAGGGTTAACTTTTTTAACCCCGGGTTTCCAGGGGAAAACTTCTACACTTTTTCTGGCATACAGCATAAAAAAAATTTTTGGTGATTTCTCTTGTTATTTAAAAAGGCCTTCCTGTAGGTTTAAATACTGACTCTCCGGGCGGGTTAATCCCTTTGATTTATACAAAAAATCTTCAGCCCGGTACATCATTCATTTTTCGGGGTTTTCTATATTGTAAAAGCAAAAAATTTCGAGTGCTGTGTGGCCCAATATTTTTGTGACAGAGGTGACCTTTGCTGTTGTGGTAAACCCTTGTGTGTTTTTTCGAAAAATTTGTGTATTTGATTCTTCCTTTTTATTAAGGGTTGTTTTTCATTGGAAAATTTAAAAGGGAAAAATTTAAAACTGCAAGGCTTTTAAGACCAATTTTATGTAAATGTAGTTTATTATTTTGTGTTAATATGTTTCTCGGGTTTTTTTTTTCATTTTAACAGATTGTCGGGTGCCGAACAGGGAAATCACATGTTTGGTTAATGAGCCCCAATTGGGGTTTGGGTTTCGAAAGTGGTTATGTTTAAATTTTGGGTTTTATTCCAAAATTTTGATTTCTGATGTAGCTTTTTTTGAAATGGGCTTTTAAAAACAGGACAACCCCTTTTTGATGTTAGACCAAAAAAAGGCTTCATACAGCTTATTAGGGAATTAAAGGGTTTTTGGACAAAAAACTTAAAATTAAACGAAAACCCTTACCCTACATCAAAAACGGTATCTTGATATATTTTTTCCACACTGCGCCCCCTGGGTGCTTCCCCTAAGAGTAGAAAAGTGGGTCTTAGCTTCATGTAGGTAGCAGACTACAGTTCCATTCATGCATTGCCCCCAACAAATTCCCAGCACTTTACTTTTAGAGGGTAAAATTACAGAAAACAGACGGGACTTTACACAGTGAAAGCTATTTAAACAGATGGGGACCCCAAGGTGTGAGGGGCCCTGCTCCCGAGAGCTTAAAATTATGGGGGGGTGTCTGGGGGAAAGGACAAGGGGGGGAGAAGTGCTGAATTTCCCAATGGTCCAGCCGTTTTTGTTTCTTTAATATGGGGGTAAATTTTTTACAAAAAAATTTGGGTAAACCCTTTGCCCCCCTGATTGTACATCTATTTTTTTTTTTTACAGAAAATTTGCCTGTGATTTGCCCAAAGTGAAGGGGGGTGCCCAGAAATGTGTGTGATGATAGAAGGTGGGGGGTTAGCAAATTATGGTTTTGGTGGGCCCTTGCCTAAGAAGTTTGTATTTTCAGGGACCCCTTTTAAAAACCCTGGGGAAGGGTGGGATTGTGCCTGAGGGGTACCGTGGTAGCATGTTCCGGGAGAACGGGTGCAGAAAGTGAAAAAATCTTGAAAAAGGGAATGGGACCTTTTTTTTCGGAAATTAAATTGTGGGTCGGGGCCCGGGTTTGATGTCCGCAGTGAGCGGAGGAAGGTGGGCAGGGGGGTAGCCCAGAGATAAGGGAGGAGATGTAGGGAGGAGCAGCGCTGTGGAGATTTTTAAAAGGTGAAAGAAATTAGTTTTTGCTGTATTCTGTACTGGATGGGAAAAACCAGGCAGTGACTGACACAGGGGTTAGAGGCATTAGTATAGCGGCGGGGAAAAGGGGAAAGACAAAGCCTGGCTGCTGCTTTTAAGGACAGTTTGGAGGGGGGGAAAAGTTTCCCAGGGGTGGGAGACCAATAAGCAGGGAGTTACAGAAATCAAGACGAGAATGAAAAAGGGAGCAACAATGAGGGTTTGAGCCCTTTTTCGATAGTGAAAAAAAGGACTTTTTTGGGAAGTTTGTTCTTGAGGTCCCAGTTGACAAGAGGGGAAAGGGGATTGGTAAAAGGGGTGAAAGACAGAACAGAGTCTAGAAAAACCCCAAAGGGAACCCCGGGGCCCTTGTTGCCTGGTGTTATGTAGTGCCTTTCCAATAAAGAGAGAAATAGGGGGAGGCGGTTGGTTAGTAGGGGGGGGGAAAAAAAGGATGTTATTTTTGTTTGAGGTTTATTTGGGAAATTTAAAAAGAGAGGACTTGATGTAGAGACAGCGGACAGACAGTCATGGTGTTTTGTAGCAGGGGCAGGGTAAATGTCTCGGGGGGGAGGTTTTATATTTGGGAGTTTTAATAAAGCATAAAAGAGGGTACGGGAAACCCCAAAATCTACTGGAGGGGTTTGGCCCTTTGGGGGGGCTGTATAGTTGAGAAGAGGAGTGGCCCAAGAACTGATTTCCTGGGGGACCCCAACAGAAAGGGGGAGAGGAGAAAAAATGGAACCTGCAAATGAGACCTAAAGGGAAAAGCGGTTAGAAAGGTAAGATGAAAACCCAAAAGCGGGAGCGGTTTTCCTGGAGGCCGGGTGGCGATGAGCATACTGAGGAGGGAAAATGGTGATCAACAGTGCAAAAGCTTTCCCGAAAGGGTCAGCCCGAATCAAAACGGTTATTTTTCCCCGAGATTTAGCAGTGTGGGGATCGTTTTTGAGACTTTAACTAGAGGGGTTTTGTGGAGTGTAGGGTGCGGGGGAAACTGATTGTAGAGGGTCGAGAAAGAGTTAGCGGAGGAGATAGCGGTTTGGGGAGAGTAGACCAAATGTACCAGGGAATTTTAAAAAGTTTAAGGGAGTTAGATTTTCCCCGGGCGGTAATTTAGCGGGCAGGATGGGTCCCAAAAAGAGGGCTTTTTTAGTAAAAGGGGGGTGGGTAGTAGCCCTGTTTAAAAGGGGGTGGGGGAAAATCCAAGTGGGAGAGGGGGGAGGTTTTAAGATTGCAGTAAGGGGAAAAGAGAAAAAGCTGGAGAAAAAGGGCTGACCCAAGGTGGGAGGGAAAAGGGGGGTCACTTAGGCAGGTGGGTGGGGCGACAGACAGGGGGAGTCTGGACACTTCTTTGTCGTTGGGTCCAAAAGCTGAGAGCGGGCTTTGAGGATGTGCGGGGAGGCCCGGAAAGGGTTCTGCTTGGGGTTTTTAGATGAGAAAAATTATGCCGGATACTGTTGTTTTGTCTTTTGGAAATGAGTCGCCGGGTCTTCAGCACAAGAGGTCAGTGACCAGGGCCTGGCCCTTTTGGGCCTGAGGAGGGGGGTGGAAAAAGGGGTTTGAACAGGCGTTTCGGGTTGTTGTGTAATGTGGAGATGAGGGAGGTGAAATTTTTTTGTTTGGCGCAGTGAAGAGCAGTGTGGTAAGTCCTGAGCATGAATTTATAGTGGAGAAAGTCTGCAGGTAGCTTTGACTTTCTCCAGAGACGCTCCACGCACCTGGAACATCGCTGCAGATGGCGAGTCTGAGGAGTGTGCCATGGCTGTGGGTGTCTGACTCTGGTGGTGCGGTGTATGAGTGGTGCCAACATGTCTAGGGTGGATGAGAGCGTTTCATTGTAACATTTAACAGCCAGGTCAGGGCAGGATAGGGAGGAGATTGGGGGCAGTGATGACTGGATATGATATAAGTGTATGTCATGATGCTGGTAAAGGAGAATGCAGTGGGTAACACAACTGTTGCATCTAAAAAGTTGAAAAACAGTGCGGCACTCCTCCACTTGATCAATCGCTTCACTTCGCCTCCGCCGGCTCATTTAGACCAGAATCAAGTAGGTCTGCCTGTCGGAGCTGCAATGCGCCGCACTTTGCCGACCCGCGATCATGCATGCCTCAGAGTTTTCAAATTTGCCGCGTCCCGCCCCAGAACGCCCATTGCACGCCCCTTTATGTTAGGCACAGTCGGAGGTGGCGAAGCTTGCGCCTAACATCACAACACTGCGTCCGACAGGGGATTCGAATCGGTGAGCCGCAGTTTTCGCCAGAAAACAGGCGCAACTCCCGATCATACATGTCACCCTAAATGTCCAAATCACACCCCTTTTGCTATTTTACAAATAAAAAAATTAAAGAATAAATTGGTATCGGCATGACCGTAAAAGTTGGAATAAAAAAATTATCAAACGGTCACATTTATTCCAAAATGGTACCAATAAAACTACACTTCAGCCTGCAGAAAAAATAACCCTCAATCAGGTTCATGGTTGGAAAAACAATTTAAGAAAGAGGAAGTATTTTTTTTTTTTTAAAGTTCTAAAACTTAAAAAAAAAAAACTATATTTTTGGTATCTTTGGAATTGTGCCAAACTGCAGAATACAGATAACACATCATTTAAATTGAGTGAATGCCATAAAAACATTTCAGCCCATTTAGATTTTTTTGTCAGTTTCCCAGTACATTCTATGGTACGGTCAATGTCACCATTAAAAAGTCCCACAAAAAAAGTCCTCATATGTGTCTGTAGCTGGAAAAATAAAAAAGTTATGACTCTTGGAAGGTAGGGAGGAAAAAAAATAAAGCACCAAAAAATTTGACCGGTTGTCAGGAAGGGGTTAAAATATAAAAAAATTTATTACAATTTCAAAACAGCCCACTATTCTTATCATACAAAAATGGAAAATAATCAGTTATGCCTTGTGTGAAAAAGTCATATCTACTAAGATATAACCTTAATCCAAAAGGAAAACATTGTAAAAAAAAAAAAACAACCCAAGAATTATATGCTCCCAAAGTGGTATCAGTAAGAAAACAACAGTTTTCCCCACAATATATTTTTAGAGGATTTCTGAAAAAAATATGGCTATATTGACAGAAAAATAAAATGGTTGTAGTTTTGGTTAAGCGGGGATTGAAAAAATAAAGCATTGTTGCCAAAAGTCATCACTTCCAAAATGGGTTCATTTGTTAATAAAAAATCTGTGCGGTGTATTAACATTAACTAAGACTCAAGTGGCATGCTACAAGCTATTTTTGAACATCTTTATACTTATTTTAATGCTAATGAGTTTAAGATTACCCACAGTGAACACAAGTGTGTGTGAAGGAAGCCTAAAAACCTGAAAACCCACCATTATGTAAAAACACAAAGTGAAAAGCTTCACACTCATGATGATTTGTCTTACAAATTAAAAAAAAAAAAATAGCAGAAAAAAACTATGTTTAAAAGAGGCAAACACAAATGTGAAAACCAAAAAGAGGACAGTCTATCAGTCTTTCCATTTTTTGGATCAATTTATTTGACTTTAAAAACTGCAACAAAAACTGCATTTGAGATTTTAGTCTAAGGATATATTCAAATGCGAACGATAAAATGCAGACATTTCAGAACTGAAAATCTTCCAGTTTCATGTATCATCTAAATGAGGTTTTTTAGCAGCACATGCATGCTCTTCTGCAAGCTGCGTTCAGATGAATAGGACAGAATTTTTTTTGCAACGACTGCCTTGTTTGAACTTATCCTTATTTTCTCTTTTATAACGCCAGAGTACCCTTCTTGAGAGTTGGCTGGTAGTATCCAACAATATTTAAAAATTGTCAATAGGCAAATAATTATCAAATTTCCCAACTATTGCTAAACTGTTTACTACTATTGTATCTACTTCTACGACTTAACTTTTAACTCATGAACCATAAAACAAAATGAAATAAAATCAGTCAAGACTAAAATGTATGTCTTGAAAAGTATCACTGTATACGATTGAGAAACTGCCATGCTCTGACTAATGTTAATCAATACTGGTATCTACATTATACCATTTAGGATCTATTGCACATAACACACGTATGCTGATTATTACAAATTAATAACAAGCCCCTGTCAATATGTTATGCTGCAGTGCAGTGTTTTCAGGGATATATGGGCAATTCCAGCTGGTATACTGCAGATACCAGTATTCATTAACGTTAGGGTATGTTCACACGGCTTATTTTGCCGCGCATTTCGCTTCCTATTTCACTGCATATTGTGCTTTATATACGGCAACATGCGCGCCGCAATTACGGTAATCCATAGCTCTCACAGAGAGCTATGAGTTACACGTCGTCCCCCCGCGCATACAATACAATCGTACAGTACGTGCGGGGGGAGAAATGACATGTGAATTGTTTGCGGCGATTACGCGCCACTGACAATGCATGTCAGTGGGGTCGGCGGACTGCCAGCCCCTCGGGCTTTGGAAACACGCGCTGATCAGCGCGTATTTCCAAAGCATCCGGCGTATTGCGCCGCGTGCAATACACCATGTGAACATACCCTTAGTCACTGAATTAAACGTTAAGTCTTAGGCCATGTCTCCACAGCATTAGTTTTTTGTGAATTTTTAGGTGGTTTCAGGATTTAGAATCCGCAAAAATCTGACTGTCAACCACTGCCATAGACGGATTTTCTATTGCCATATTTCTAAATCGCTGGCTTATGGTGGATTCTAGTTCAGTGTTAAAGGTCTGGTCGAAATCTACTGCAAAATCATCAACAAAAACCACGGTACAACAATGTCAAAATACCATCGGATTTCCAACGGCATTTTAACATTGACATGCAGACATAGACTTAGAAGGAGATACAATAGTAGCAAATAGTTTATGGTGATAATTGGGAAATTTGGTAACTCTTTGCATTTTGTCATTTTGTAAATACCAGAGTTTAAACACATAAAAATAATATGGTATTTGTCCACCATAATTTATTGCTTTTAGTTATACCTTGTATTTATTAAATGTATTTTAGGCTTATATGCATATGTGAATTTATTTTTAGTATGTATGTATGTATATATTCATTATTAGAAAAATGCAACAATGAGCCTTTGTGTAATTTATTTTCTTTTAGGACAACATCCCTGAAACAGAACACTTCCTGTCTACTGAGTTACGTGACTCACGGAAAATTACTTTAAGTTTATCATTGGTGTACTTCTGCCACCACTTTTTCAGTAACGGGTTATGAGATAGTGTTATCATGTTAATGTTAGCAGAAGAGGTTTTTCCTATTGCTTGTATGTACATTTCACCTATCTAGGTATGATGTATTAATATGTTTTGTTTATGACAAGGTTTGGTTAACATAGAGTGGACCTGTTGTGGATTACAGTAGCATGCAAGTGGATGACATCCTAAAAATCTAGTACATATGCTGTGTTTTTATTTTTGCTTGGAAATCTCCATAATGTAGTGTATTGTTCACAGATTTGTTACAGATTGTCTCTACTGACTTAAATGGGGAAATCAAAATCTGCACTGTTTTGTTCCAGTTTTTACTGCGGACTACAAAAAAGTATTAATTTTAACCACTATTTTTTTTCTTTTATTGTGCAATTTACAAGGAAATCCTAATTGGCAAATCCACACAATCTGATGCAGTTTTGATTGTCTCCATTATTTTTTCCATAGCATATCCATCACCGGTGGACATGTTGCAACAGTACTTTTATTTAGACTGAGTGTCTCTTTGATATTTTTTGGTGTAATTGCAGTAATACCTAAAGTGATGTTGCAATATATTCTGATAAATTACTTGTATTTTGTTCTTAACAACAAGAAATATGATGCTGACGTTAAAGTAATCTGTACCTAATTAGGTCTAAGTAAATAAAGTTTTTTTTTATTACAGCAGATGGTCTATTTTGTGATTTTCATAGCATGTAACTTACTAAAAGTATGCAAAGAAATATAGGATAGGATTTTGAAAAGTCAAAAATATTCAGGCCTAAAATAATCCACATGATGATATTCTGAAAAGAAGCATTTGCTAGATCCATTTAAGACAAGTCTTATGTATGAAAAGACAGTCTTATTGCTTATAGATTTCAAAGGAAAAATTATTTAGAGGACAGAAGAGTGAAAATTATTTGACAATTTTAAAAGTCATGAAAAAATCTTTAAGGTTCTTAGTTCACATGTTTTGATCAAAACTGTTTAAGCCACCTCCGACTTTCAACGGGACCTCAATGAAGGTGGTTCTACTCTATTATTACATCTCATTTGAGTCCAGTTTAGACTTCTCATTGGCTACTCAGACCTGCATAATCCAGAGAGAAAAAAGGCACCAGCTTTATAAGCATACTGCTCTGATTTACTAACCTGTGGAGGTTGGCAGGGTGTAAAAAACCAAAATGGAGGCATCCACTCCTCCCTGTATAAGTTAAAAGCAATATATGCCAAATGCAACATATGGTTCTGCACAAAAAACATTTCTGAAACAACATGTGAACACAGGTGTACACTGGCATGGTTGTTTTACACACATTCCAATAACAGTAGCACACCATCAGCTAAAAGAGCTAACAAACGAAACATGGAAACCTCCAAAAAAGCATTTATGCTATCTACAATACATGAAAAAATCTTTTAGGTTCTTAGTTCACATGTTTTGATCAAAACTGTTTAAGCCACCTTCGACTTTCAACGGGACCTCAATGCAGATGGTCCTACTCTATTATTACATCTCATTTGAGTCCAGTTCAGACTTCTCATTGGGTCCTCAGACCTCCATAATCAGAGAGAAAAAAAGGCACCAGCTTTATAAGCATACTGCTCTGATTTACTAACCTGTGGAGGTTGGCAGGGTGCAAAAAAAACTAAATGGAGGCATCCACTCCTCCCTGTATAAGTTAAAAGCAATATATGCCAAATGCAACGTATGGTTCTGCACACATTTCTGACCTGTCACAACAGGCATGGTTTTTTACACACATTCCAATAACGAAAGCACCCCAATCAGTAAAAGAGCTAACAAACGAAAATGGAACCTCCAAAAAGCATTTTGCTATCTACAATACATAAAAAAATTTTTGAGGTTCTTATTCACATGTTTTGGTCAAAACTGCTTAAAGCCACCTTGACTTTAAACGGGACCTCAAGCAGGTGGTCCTACTTATTATTACCTCTCATTTGAGTCCAGTTCAGACTTCTCTTTGGGTCCTCAACCTCCATAATCCAGAGAAAAAAAAAGGCCCCCAGTTTATAAGCATACTGCATGTTTTAGTAACCTGTGGAGGTGGGCAGGGTGCAAAAAAACTAAATGGGCATCCACTCCTCCCGTAAAATTAAAAGCAATTATCCCAAAATCAATGTATGGTTCTCCACACTGCCCACCTCCACAGGTTTAATACAAATAACAGTGGCACACTAAAGACTAAGTAAAACCTCAAGGTACTGTATATAGGAATATTGGAAATGCATTACTGCTAAGGAAAATATGAAAAACCTGGGACTCTTAGTTTACAGTTTTTGATCAAAGATTGTATTAAGCTCACCTCCCAAAACGTCAAGGGGTTCCCAGAGCAGGTGAGTCCCTAGACTAAAACATGTTACCTTGCTAGGAGTCCATTCCTGGGGAAGTGGCAGTCTGAATGGACTCCTAGCAAGGTAACATGTTTTAGTGTAGGGACTCACCTGCTCTGGGAACCCCTTGACGTTTTGGGAGGTGAGCTTAATACAATCTTTGATCAAAAACTGTAAACTAAGAGTCACAGGTTTTTCATATTTTCCTTAGCAGTAATGCATTTCCAATATTCAATATATACCTTGAGGTTTTACTTAGTCTTTAGTGTGCCAGAGTTATTTGTATTAGATGTATGCTATTGCCTTTTCAGTGTGCACCTATGCTTACATTTTCAAAGTATATTTTAGATGTGCACAGCCTAATTACGTTTTGCACCTCCACAGGTTAACTGTGCTGTCCTGATCACTGCCTGTGTCAGACTGACACAGATTATAATGTATTAGCTTATATGAATAAAAAAAAAGTAAAACAGTTCTCCCTTCAGGCGATTTAAAAAAAAGTTTAAAAAAAAACCCAGAAAAAGTGTAAAAAAAATGAATAATAAAATAAAAATAAATATTTAATAAAAAATAATTGTGCATACCTCCTCTTCTCCTTATACGGAACGAACACTCTATCCCCTCCCACCCCCTTTGAGTCTCTCTGTAAGGCGGGTACGGCGACAAAGGGATTGATATCCTCAATTTACTCTCTGCTGGGTAATCCTCACACAGTTGAGCCTATGATTCACAAGTATATGGAGAAGTGGGAGAGGTATTTGGGTAGACCAATTCCATATCCCACATGGCAGTCCATCTGGAAAGCGGCGGCTAAATCATCGACTTGTCTAGCCCAAAGGGAAAACCTGTATAAGATTCTTCTCTTCTGGTACCACACACCCGATCAATTGCATAGGTGGTTCCCACAGACCTCACCTAGTTGTTGGAGATGCCGGTCTTCTGTGGGGACCCTTCCACACATCTTCTGGGATTGCCCAAGGGTGAAACCTTTCTGGGAACAGCTCGGGGTTCTCTTGAGGGAGGTAGCGGAGGTAGAGATCCAGTTAGATCCCTTGGTATACTTGCTTAGTGGCCCAGTCCAGAATCTCCCTAAGGATAGGGCTAGGTTCATGTTGCATGTGCTTACAGCAGCTAGGTGCCTAATAGCGGCAAGATGGAAGCAAACCGTCCCTCCTAGTAGAGCAGATCTAATACATAAACTGGGAGAGATACGTCGAATGGAACAACTAACAGCTTCCTTTCATGACAGGCTGGAACATTTTGATAAAACGTGGTCTGCCTGGGATACCTACTGGGCGGTAATGGTTTTGTGAACACATGTCTGTTAAGCCCCGCCCCCTGCCCCCTCCTTTTCTCTTCCCTTGTCTCGTCTGTCTTTCGTCTATTAGTCTTGTCTTGTTTTAGAGGTTTAGATTGGAGGTTTCTATCACTTCTTAGGATTACAGTCCTCGTTCAATGAAGGTATTACTAGGTTTTTGTCGGACATGGACTCCTTACATCATTCTTTTGATTTACATGTCCTTTACTATGCTGTTTTGCACTACTGTCTACGGATGTAATCTGTTCTCTACAGCTGTTATTTGTTTGCATATACAAAAAATATATAATAAAACTTTTCAGTTAAAAAAAATAATAATAATTGTGCATATATTACACACACAAAAAACCTACACATATTAGGTATCCACACAACCGTAATATCCTGTCGAATTAATCTAACAAGTTAAGTGTGAAATGTGAATGGTGTAAAAAAATGTAAAAAAAAATAATTTAAAAAAATAAAAAAAATCTACAATTATTTATAAGTGAACTTAAACTATTCCCCCATAAAGTACAACTTGTATCGAAAAAAAACGAGGCCTCATACAACTGCGTCTTTGAAAAAATAAAAAAGTTACAACTGTCAAAACGCAAGGAGGCAAAAACTAAAAAAATGTTCTGGTCATTAACTACTTTTCAGGTGTTCGGCTCAAGGGGTTAATCAGACCACCCCTTCTGCTTTCTTATCTGTACACTCATAAGTCATAAATCACCAAAGAACCCATCTTGCAGAATAAACAAGGTTCTTGTTTCACTGAGAGTTCAGGCTACAGCTGCCCTTAAACATCTGTGGGGAGGGGAGGGGCAAAAAGTGAAAGTATGAGATTTTGCACGCATGCATGCACACGCGCACACACACACACAACACACACACAAACACACACGTGAGAAAAGGAGACTGCTTAAAGAAGAGGGAATCATTTTTCTCTGATAGGATACTATATATTATAAACTTTCTTGTTTTAATTAGAGGTATGCTTTCAGCAGTCAGGGATACCAGGCATCTGAAAAAGAGGCAACTGTTAAAACAATACCATTTTTCATTATGCTTTCTGAGTTAATTCCTAACAGACATTTAAAACGCTTAATTATTTACTTTAATAGAATAAAAATCTGTTTTGATCATGTGATGATTACACTTATGTCTAGTTTGTTACATTTACTGTAAAGTTATCAGAGTTGTGTCTTGTAACCAATCCTGCACCTTCGTGTACATCAACGCTGGATGTGATCTATGTAGATCGATCTAGCACTCAGCCGTAAAGCCTTTGGAACAAAGGACAAAATAAGTTTGCTTATAGTGTTACAGTTAATAAAGACAGTAGTAGTTTAACTAGTTCAATAAAAGGTAATCCCCTCCCATTCTTGACCAGGTATGTTTTAATTTTTTAGTACATGCAGATTTGAAAGTTATAATAGTTTGTCGCATTTGATTGTTCATATTGCTTTTTCACCTTTTTTCCATTATATGTGAGGTATTATGTTTGTCATTTTTGTTTTTTTTAAATCAGGAAAAAATGTAAGGAAACAAACGTGTCAAGTTTGTTGTAGTTTCTTCAAGTTTTTCAATTGAAAATATTCTTTTAAATTATGTTCCTTTTTCTGTTATGGTCATTTTTGTAGTTTGGTGATATATAGTTTTAGATCATAAGAGGGAGAGCTAAAAATTGTGGTATGGTATTAGAGGTTTTCATTTCTTTTTATTCTTTCTTTATTTTTTCTTTATTTTTCACATTGTCCCTCTCATAAAGTCCCAAAAAATCATTGCGGGGCGTATTTACAGTACATTTTATTAATAATTTCCCCTGTAACAAGGCATGAATATACACAGGCAGTCCCCGGAGTACTAACAGGATAGAACTGATTGTTCTTAAGGTGAATTTGTATGTAAGTCGGAACAGGTACATGTATTAAATGTACTTCCTGCAAAAATATTTTTTTTTAGTGCAGGGAAGGGTTAACATCCCTTTCACATTTATTTTGCTGTCTGTACCCCTGTTTGGAAGATTTGAACTTACTTTCTGTCATGTGCTGCTTTGGCATGCTGTCACTTGTAGTTACATAGCTCCTAGTTGCTGAGGAACATGAAACTACAAATACCAGCATGCCACAGCATCACATGTTAAACAAATGCACTATATCATTACCTATACAATTAGTACATGTGGTGTGTAACTTGTAGTTCCACACTACGCATGCCACACAGATACTAATTGTATGGATGCTGATACAGTACAGTATTGTATTTTACATTGGAGGTGGCTGCGAAGGGTGGAGGGGGACCAAGAGCAGTAAGAACAGACCTGCTGTGCTGGGGCCAACAGCGAAAGAAAAGGAGGTGTTAAGGAGAGAGCTGTTGTGCTGGCCTGAAGACAGAGGTTCCCAGTGCAAGGCAGGTGGGCAGGAGGAAGGCAAAAACGAGCTGCTGTGATGGGTTGGCCAGAAGGCGCAGTGGGGAGAGGAAGGCTTGTGACATTACAACGTTATTCTGGGGTGTGACATCAGCACACGCCCTATAAGTCTCCGTTTTTAACCAAAAGACAGATCAGTCAGAACGTTGTAAGTTGGGAACTGCCTGTACATAACACTGCAGGGTTGATCTGTGTCTGTTAAGACCCAGCAGCTTCTGCAGTTACTTGGCATTACATAATTGCAAGTGACCTACGCAAAAGGTTGTGCTGATCTGAGAGTACTTGGGTAACAGTGACCATAATATGGTAAGTTCTGAATTGGAATTCAATAAAATAGTACAAATGATAGTTAAAAAAAACTTTACTACGTTACATAGTACAGTTGAAAAAAAGATATATGGCCATCAAGTTCAACCAATGGCTGATATAAGATGTGGATGAAAAGAAGTAGTATAGGTAATTTTAGAACTTTTTCCTCCCTATACATTCATAAATCTAAAACCCATGAGGCATGAATGAGTCTCTTAAAGGGAAATATCCTAAGTGGCAATCAGACTGGACCAACACCTATCTCAAGAACAGGTGTCTCTTTACCCCCTGTCCTTACTCTTGCCATGTGTTGCTCTCTCCAATTACTAAATTAAGATTTTTGAGAACAGCCAAGCTTATTTAGTCTGCAGTGCTAATAATGTAGCATTGGATAACTTTTAAGTAAAAATTCCTACTCGACTATTTGCCAACCACTCAGTCAGCATATAACTCTGCACTGACATTTTGGAACATCTGTGCTGAGTTAACAGCTGAATGGTGATTGTGCAGCTGCAGGAGTGGAGAGCTGGCTGTCACTTGCGGCCGTGCTTTCCAGTAAGGAGGCATAGATGGTTTGTTATCATCCTTGCCCTCCCTATTGCTGTATATGCAGTGCTCAATGAGTGCTGTGTACACAGATCAGAGGAAAGCCCTTAGGCTTCCTGCCTATCAGCCCCGGGAGCTGATTCTTATCAGACCTTGCAGTGCTCTGCATTGATTCCAGGGAGCTGTATTTCTCCTAAACCGTGGTTAAAATATCAGTCCCAGTTACAGGGGAAATCCGAAAAGTAAGTAAAAAAAGTTAGTTATGTAGAAGTTCCCCCACCCCAAGGGTCTTTTGCTGAGCTTATGGGAGGCACAATTTGTAAGAAAAAAACAGCAAGTTTTAGCCCGGTACCTGTCAACCCTAAAATCACCTATAGAAAAAAAAAAAATCAGTAACAGAAAACTTAAATAATTACAAAACTTATTTCGGTGCCACTTTTGCAATAAAAAAATTAATAAAAGGAAATATTTTTAACCGTTCTTTCTGATAATATTAAAATAAAAAAGTCTGATGTAAACATTACATAAAAAAAACCTTTTGTATCACAGAACAAGGCAAAAAAAGTTGTAGAATAACCTGGCGTGAGAAAGCTTTATAATTTTCAAATGCACATGCCGTAAAAAAATAAAATCAAATGTGCCTGGTCAGAAAGAGGGGAAAAATCTTTTTGGATCGTATAAATGTAATCTTTTTAACTGGGTGAGACTATTTCTTACTGTTTTAATTTTTTTTTTCAAAGGTTGTTTTAGAAAACCCATATTTTATATAATTTTTAACCCATATATTTGATTCTATTTTATAAACATTAGGACATGTTAGTTAATAGATGGTGGCTCCCCAGGACTCATGATCTATCTTTTATTAAGAAAAGGACTAGTTACAGAAAAGATCTCTCACTCTTCAGGCTAGTCCAATACACAGTACACAAACAAAACTTAGTTGCTGTGTAATGCTTCATTTCTTCTGTGGGGGCACTAGACTGAAACTGAACACTCGCTCTACAAAGCCTACAACTACTTACCTGGTTTTGGAACCCTTTAACAAAAAGTGATTGTCCAAAGCAGGCAAGTCCTTAAGCAAACATTTCTGTAAGGGTGCTTTCACACAGCACAGTTTTTGGTGCAGTTTTAAAGGGGTTGTCTCATCTCAGAGTTTCATAGGATGCATGAATGAAATAATGCTGCTTTGCTCTGTCACTTCCTGGTCAAGCTGTCTGTAATTAGCATATGAGCTCTGGGTATTCAGACTTCTTTGTTTATTAGTCTAGATTAGATAAATCTCCTGCTGTCAGGTCCAGAGAAGCTTCTGAGCTAAAGTAAACAGTAGTAATTAGTGTATTTTGTCTGAAAGATCAGATAACAAACAAGCTCTCACTGCCAGCAGTTATGTGCTGTTGAGACCTGTGTGATGACTTCACTCCCTGCTATTAGATAGAACAAACAGCAGGGGAGAAGAAGTATATAGGCCGGTCACTAGAGAAACCAGAGAGCCCTCAGGTGATAAAATCAACAACAAAAAATGAACAAAACAATATATTTGGAAAACGTCTTCATTTATTGTTCACTACATGTTGAAAGCTAATCTTTGTATTGAGACAACCCCTTTAACTGTGCTCCAATTAACTGCCTTTATTGCCAGCAAGCTTCTTTCACTTTCACTAAACTGGAAAGTGAGTAAACAATTAGTGTGTTTGTAATCCACAAGACTTCAAACACAGTCATTAATTACTTACTTAAAACACCTTTCTGAACAATTTAGACAACTGAAAGAAGCTTGCTGGTAATAAAGGCAGTTTAATTGGAGCGCAGTTAAAACTGCACCAAAACTGTGTGAAAACACCCTAAATATTTATAAATAAGGTGAAGTTGATTGCACTAAGGGCTAGTTCACACGGCTTATTGCCGACGTAATTGCGGGGACGGATTTCGCCCCGCAATTACGCGGCTGCCATGCAGCACACACGCCGTAAATAATTGACATGTCACTTTCTCACCGCTCGGCGGATTCGCCAAACAGGGAGAGGAGACAAAATCCATAGTTCTCTATGAGAACTGTGGATTACCGTAATGACAGAGACGGATTTCAGCCGTACTGCAGCGCAAATACGGCGCGCAGTACGGCTGAAATCAGTGCCCAAATCAGCCGTGTGAACGAGCCCTAAGAGTACAATTGTGTAACTTGTTTCACTATCGGAGTGCATTTATAACTACCCCATTTTATTTAAGGTGACTGCATAGCATACATTTTATTCATAGTGTAACTTATATAATAAATTGACTTGCTTTGAATAAAGTTGGTGAAATCTTTTCCATTGAAATAATGGACTGTACTACACTAGTACTAGTACTGTTTTGTTGATTCTTCTGAGCCGTGATAAGACAGCATCTTATGTGGTTCAAAGCATTGCCTTTTACACATAGCTAGTGTTGAAAATTTGTTATCACTGAACATTATTGCTGAACAAATTATGTCAAGAAAAAACTCGCTCAGAAGATGGCAATTACTGCATGTATCTCTATAAGAACTTGACTTTGAAACTGAAGATTAAAGCATATATACACTTCGACCCTTTCAAGTTCACAAAATATAAAAAGATCTACTTGTGTTTTCATCATGAAAATGAAAGTAAATGCCTGTTGATAAGTACATGTTATTCTCAAACGAAATAAACTAAGGTGACATGTAATACCGGTAGTTACATAAGGTAGTGACACTGCTAAATTTGATAGACAAATGGTTAATAAAGTAGGAGCATCTTTAGAGTTCAAACTAATTCACAACTATTATACATAGTTGCACACACTGATAACATAACATTAAAACTTCAGATAGGTGAAATTGTTAACATTGATTATCTCATTACTGTAGCATCTGCCAAAAGGTAGGATATATTAGGCAGCAGGTAAATAGTCAGTTTTTGTGGTTGATGTTTTGGAAGCAGGAGAAAAAGCCAAGATTTAGAATTTATAATGGTTAGTTAAATGTGTCAAAACATCTATAAAACAGAAAGTCTCATGGTATGTAGATCTTAATAGGTAGTGTTTAGTATTTACCAAATGTGGGTTTAGAAGGACAAATAGCGACAGGGTCATGAATGTGCATGGCTCTTTGGTACAGGGCCGTTCCCAGGGGCGGGCGAGGCCGGTGATCTCCTGAGAGGGGGGACCCCATAAAACCCTCAGCGGGGGGTTTTTTTAAATGGCTGTGCAGAGTCAGCAGCTGCACACTGCGGGGAAACGCTTCTACAGAAGGAGGCAGGACAGATCGTTACCATTTTTTCTTTCCTCCCTAATGAAAGGCCTCGTGACGCTGTACAACCATCACGTCGCAGGGCCCCCACTTTCACCACGCCCCCGCACTCTGGATTCCAACCCCCGCAGCTCCCCCCGCAGAAAAACCCAGACCTGCTTCGTGAGAAGCAAAAAATCATCACCTGCTACACGTCCACACACCCGGGAGTGGAACATGGGGGGGAGCATCGAAAGGTGAGTAGTTTTTTTTTTTTTTTTTTTTCCCCTTCCCATTCCCTACGGGAGACATTTTCTACAGGGGGGGGGAACCCTACCTGCTACATTGGGGAAACCCTACCGGCTACTATGGAAAAACTATCGGGCTAGGGGGGGGGAGCAAACCGGGCTACAGGGGGGGCAAACCGGGCTACAGGGGGGCAAACCGGCTACTAGGGCAACTATCTGCTCAGGGGGCCAACTATTTGTCTACAGGGGCATTAAAACTACTGGCACAGGGTACTACCGGGAGACAAATAACTACCGGCTAAGGGGGAAATACTGGCACAGGGGGACAAATAGGGCTACGGGGGGCCCCCAATACCGGGCTACAGGTCATTTAAACTATTTCCTACAGGGTACTACCCTACACCGGGACATATAGCACCTGTTTCCAGGGGCAAATAACTCCTACAGGACCTATAAAACTACAAAATAGGGATCTACACTCACAACGGCCACTTTATTGGTACCCAGCAGTAACGGTTGGACCCCCTTTTTTCCTTCAGAACTGCCTCAATTTCGTGGCATGATTCAACAAGGTTTCAACGATGCTCAAAGGGGACCAAGGGGGCCCAAAAGTGCCAAAAAATATTCCCCACACCGACACCACCCCCCAAACCCGCCCCGAAATGTTTATACAAAAGGGAGATGGGTCTATGCTTTCATGTTGGTTTAAAAGCCAAATTTTTTACCCAACCACCGAATTTTCGCCGCAGAAATGAAACATAAAACCAAGGGAACGTTTTTTTTCCAAAACTTCTACTGTCCAATTTTCCCAGAGCTTGGGCAAAAATTTGGGGGCCTCATTTTCCTGTTCTTAGCTAAAGGAGTTGGCCCCCCCCCCGATGTTTGGGCCCTTTTGCTGCTGGTAGCCCATCTGCCTCAAAGTTTGCCCTACTGTGCGTTCAGAAAAAGCTCTTCTTTCCCTACCCTTTGGGGGTAACGGGGGGGCTATTTGAGTCACTGTTGCCCTTTTTAAACAGCTCGAACCAGTCCCGGCCCCTTTTTCCTTTTCCCCCGGGGGATCAAAAGGGAATTTTTCCCCTCCACAGGGCTGCCCCCTCACTGGGGTGGTTTTTTTTTTTTTTCCCGGGCCATTCCCCTGTAAAAACCCCAGAGATGGTTTTTTGGGGTGAAAAAACCCGGAGATCACAAATTTCCCTTAAAAACTCAGGGCCGCCCCCTGGGACCAACAAAAACCTTGGGGCCAAAGTTCAAAGAGGGACCCAAATTTACCTTTCTTCCCCCTACGATGGCCCGGTTTGGGGAAAGGGAGGAATTGTCTTGACCATGTCCCACATCCTAAAAAGCACTGAGTTGCCGCCATGTGATTGGCTGATTAGAAAATTTTGTGTTAACCCGGGGATTTGGACAAATGTACCAATAAAGTGGGCCCTTTAGTGTATATTTCTACTTGTTTTTGGGGGGCCTATAAAAACACCTATCTAAATTTAATAGGGGAGCATAAAACTTACCTAAATTTGGGGAGGGGGTAAACTCACCTTCCCCCAAAGGGACACTATAAAACCTACCTAAAATTTAAACCTACATCAAAGGGCGGGCGCTAGGCCGTTTTAAATTTGGGGCTCGGGCCCCGAATAAAAAACCCTTGGTCCCCCAGTCCTCCCGGGGTCCAGGCCTCTGCCCGGGGCCTTTGGAAACACCGACGGCTCTTCAGTTGGCCCTGTGCGTTCCCTTTTTCGCACAGCAGCCCGCGGGCCCTTTTGGGGGGCAAGAGCAAGTCCCCCCCGCCCCCCCAAACAGTTCGGGGCCCCAGGTTTCCCAAAACCAGAGGGGCCCCCAGGGGCCTCACAGCGCTTTAGGGAAACCCCCCGCGGCCCCGTGCGCCTCACCGGCAGCGTCGCGATGACTGGTCAACGCGACGCCCGCCTGTTTCCCCGGGGGCACAGCGGGGTCCCAAAAGGGCCCTGCCTCGAAAGGACTGGGCCCAGGAGCGCGGCTGGGAAAAGGGACGGAGCGCGCTCTTGGCCGGGGGCCTTTTTAAATGAGGGAATTTCTGTTTTTTATTTTTTTTAGCGTTTACCTTTCCTCAATTCCCCTATAACCTGCCTTTTGGCCCCCATATTTCCCCCCTTGGCCCCCATAACCTTCCTTTCCCCGTGGGCCGCCTTGGCCCCCTATCCCTGCCGTGGCCCCCCCTAAAAGCCTGCCTTTTGGCCCCCCCTAAAAACCCCCTGTTCTGTGGCCCCCCCTATCCCCTGGTGTGGGCCCCCCAAAAACCCTGCCCTGTGGGCCCCCATAATTGGGTGCCTATGCCCCTTAAAAATCCTGCCGTGTCCCCCCCAAAATAATGCCCGTGCCCCCAAAATCCCTGCCGTTCCCCCAAAATGGCTGCCCGTGCCCCCTATAATGCCTACCTGTGGCCCCTATAATGCCCGCCTTTTGGGACCCTATAATCCCCTGCCTGTGGCCCCTATAATGCCTGCCTGTGGCCCCCATTATACTCCTGGGGCCCCCTATATACTACCTGTGGCCCCCATACACTCCCTCAGCCCCATACACGCCTCATTTCCCCATACTGCCTCTGTGCCCCCATATACTTCCTCAGTGCCCCTATATACTGCCTTTGGCCCCATATACCTGCCTGTGGCCCCTATATACCTGCCTGTGCCCCTATATACCTGCCTGTGCCCCTATATACTGCCTGTGCCCCCCTATATACTGCCTGTGCCCCCTATATACTGCCTATGCCCCCCTATATACTGCCTGTGGCCCCATATACCTGCCTGTGGCCCCATGTACTGCTTCAGTGCCCCTATATACCTAACTGAGGGCACTGCTATACCTATAATTAAGGAGTTGCTGGAAATGTGAGGATTCAAAGATTTTTGTGCCCAAAATCCTCAGGACAAGTATTGGCCGGGAGCAATCAGCAAAAAGGGTGTGAACCGGATGGAGAAGAAAAGGGAAAGGAACGACGCTGATCAAAAAAGACGTCTCCGGTGAGTCACTAAATGTAACTGCAGTGTAATCACTTATATTTCTGCAGAGTCTACATAAAAACTAGTATCTACCACTATCTGGTCACTGTATGGGGGGTAATTATACAGTCCCAGCGTCTGTGTACACTAGTGTCTCCCACTATCGGTTTCACTGTATGGCGGTGGTATATGTAATCAGAGCCTGTGTAAAGCTGATGGTCACATGTGGGGTCACGTTTGGTCAGGGTCTGGCAGGATTATTTAAAGCCTTAAGTAGTAATAGTTTGGGGTCTTGGTTTTGTAGGGGGGTTTTTTAGTAACAATCACTCGTCCGGTATATTTGCTCCATGTGTAGTTGTTTGTTTTGGTGACTGTTTAGGGGTATTATCATATGAAGGTGAGAAGTTCTGAAAAGTAAATTTGTCATTGGTGATTTTTACTGTACAGTAAACTGCTGGGGAGATGGACGGGAATCTGTGGAATGTGCAGAAAATTAGTAACAGAACACAAGGTTTTTCTCTGTAAAAAAACATCCGCAGTTTACAATGAGGCGTGAAAAATGTCGTGTGAACCCAGCCCTACCCAGAAAAACATAAAGGGCCCGAGCCCCGGATGTTTTAGGACCCTAGCAACGCCCCTGACCTACATACTGTCTTAGGGAATGTAACTACTTGCTATATTGGTTCAAAACAAGACTTGGTGCACACATGGGAGCCCCATAGCCGTTTTGGGGGCACTTTTACTGTTTGGGGCATAAGGGGGTAATTATTACCATTTGGGTCGCTATAGATTGGGAGTTTGTATAGAGATAGAAATTGGTAGAGAAGTTCTGATAAAGTGAGGAGTCTAAGATGTTTGTTTTGTAAATTCTACAGTGAAGAGTTGTGGCAGGGAGAAGACGTCATGGCGGTCTGGGACAGATGATGGAGAAGAAGAAGAAGAGAAAGAGAACAACTCTTCAGAGACGTCTCCTGTAAGTGCCTGCACGTAACTTTACTGTAATTACTTATATGTCGCAGAACCTGTGGAAAGCTGGTATCCATCTCTGTATGGTCACTATGCCAGTAATGTTGGTTGTAGTATAATGACTTATATTCAGTAATGGTATGGTGTATTATTCAGTCACTTTGGTGGTGATATGTGGTCATGGGGTGGCGGTATTATTTGGTCACTATGTAGTGGTGATATGTGGTGGTGATATGTGGTCATGGTGTGGCGGTATTATTCAATCACTATGTGGTGGTGATATGTGGTCACGGTCTGGCAGTATTCGGTCACTATGTGATGGTGATTTGTGATCTTAGTAGGACATTGGTACTATTAGCCTGGGATTCTGGTTTTGTGTAGCAGTGTTATTTGGTAACTGTATGGCTATTATTTTGTAGTTTTAAACGTAGCACATTGTGTTAAAGCTTTTTGTATATTTTGGATTTGGTTGATGTTGTATCGTGGAGCATTATGTTATGAGGGGAGGAGAGGTGTAGAAATTTCTTCACCTCGCCCTGAGTGCAATTTAGCCTAGGAACGGCCCTGCTTTGGTATATTTGAAACTGAAAGAGGGATGAGGTAAACTCCACCTTAAATGTTTCTTGTCTAACCAAGGAAAAAGCCTTAAGAAGATTAAAATAGGCAAATACCAGACCCTACTGGAATACATCCCCATGTCCTAAGGGAATTAAGTAATGTGATAGACAGGGCCCTGTTCTTAATATTTATGGACTGTAAAATAACAGGATATGTCCCAAAGGATTGGTGCATAGCAAATGTGGTGCTAATATTCAAAAAGTGATCCAGGAAGCTTTAGGCCGGTAAGTTTAACCTCTGTTGTAGGTAAAATGTTTGAACGTTTTATGAGATGCTATCCTGAATTATCTCACTGAAAATAAATGTATAATTCCAGCATGGGTTTATGAAGGATCGGTCCTGTCAAATTAATCTCATCAGCTTCTATGAGGAGGTTAGTTCTAGACTGGATCACAGAGGCATTGGATGTCATATATCTAGATTTTCTAAAACAATTGATACTGTGTCACATAAAAGGTTGGTAAGATAAATGAGAATGCTTGCCCTGGAGGAAAATGTTTTCAAGTGGGTAGGTAACTGGCTTAGTGATAGAAAACAAAGGGTGGTGATTAATGGTACATACTCGGTTTGGATCCCTGTTACTAGTGGGGTACCACAGGGGCCAGTATTGGGCCATATTCTCTTTAATATATATAATATAAATCCTTGCAGATGATACTAAGCTCTGTAAATTAATCAACACAATCAAGGATAATATTTTATTACAAAGGGATCTGGATAAGTTGGAGGCCTGGTCAGAGAAGTGGCAGATGAGGTTTAACACTGATAAATGCAAGGTTATGCACATGGGGAGGAAAAATCCATTCCACGATGACTTGGGAATCATAGTGGACATGTCACGTCAAGGGGGGTACAGTGAGCCCTAACTGGACCCCAGCCCACTGTCCCTGCCTACTTGACGTGCTGCCCTAGGCGGCAGACGCCAACTGGGCGAGAGTCCCTGCGCTGCTGGGGCCGTCAGGAGGAGGAAAGGTCAGACAGTCCGGGTCAATACCAAATAAGAAACGTAGCCACAAATCAGAACCAGAGGAAAAAATGTAAACAAGACGGGGTCAAAAGCCAAACAGAAGCGAGGTACAAAATCAGATGACAAGCCGCGGTAAGTAAACAAGCCGGGGTCAGGTACACAAGTAAACAGCACAATACAAAACGCAAGGAAACTAGGCAGCCAGGAAATATCACAGGCGCAGCACTCAGCCTTCAGGGAGTTTAAATGTGATCCCCGGATACCGCCTCTGCAGCTGATTGGAGCAGCTTCCGTGTCTTCCCATTGGCTGGTGTGACACGCCCCCTGTCCGGAGTGGCTGGACCTCTGTCACTCATGAAGCTGCCAGCAGACTGTTTATCAGGGTGGGGTCGCTGATCAGCTACTGCAGAACATTGCTCCCTACAGGCTGAGCGCTGCCTAGCCCTGACAGGACAGTAAACTTAATTGTAGCAGCCAGCGTCAGGCAGCAGTTGCCACGGCAAATTGAATTATAGAACATAGATGTGTAATGTGCCCCAGAGGATGGCAAAGATGGAGACGAGCCTGAGTGGTTGAAGTTGGGAGTATTTGTCACGGTACAGGCATCTTCCGGCTCTCTCTTTTGGGTGCAGCACTACAGTGGGGGGGAATGCACCTGAGTTGTTGGTAGTCTGGACAAGTTCCCTGGGGACAGCCTCGGGTGTATGGTGGGGGTAGACCTAGCTGGGACGTACCCAAATTGGTAATGTTGGTGCAGTTGTTCAGACATACACAGAGGCACTGTACTTGGTAAAATAATGCCTGTTTTTACTGAAGATAATTAACTTCTAAGCAGCGAAATAACAGGATCCCAGTTCTTATAAACAATTCTCCAATCCATAGGGAACTGCTCAGCAGGGTGATGAGGGGTCAGGAGCTCCTTACCATAGCAGCAATATGATGTACCTGTTGAGAGTAGTGGTCTATATCCCTCTTGTACCAGATTTGAAGTATCCCAGTGTATGATGGCAGCCTAATCCTCCTTCTCCTATTGTAGGTTGTGGTAGAGCCTCTGGGTCCTGTGGTACTCCAAACTGAATATAGCTTTCTTCATCCTAAGTTACCCTCAAACAGCAGAGATTCATGCCAGTCTCCCTCATTCTTCTGACTACTCACTCCCTAGACTGAGCCCAACTTGCCACTTCTAGCCTGAGACTGCTCCATCCCCTTGTCCAATCAAGAGCTAGGTGATGAAACACTTGGTGTGAGGTGGCAAGAAGCTTAACCCTTGCTGGCACAGGGGCCGACACTACACACCCAAAGATACACCACACATTACACATAAATGACACATAAATAATGTGACAAGAACGCATCCCTGACTCAACCCCTGAGACTACAATACCCTGTACTGTGGTATTACAGATGCACATGATGAGAACATAATTCTCCCATAATATAAGTCACTGGTCAGACCACACATGGGATATTATGTACAGTTTTGGGCACCAGTTCACAGGAAAGACATTGCAGAGCTTGAACAAGTACAAAGGTGGGCAACAAAAATAATAAAAGGACTGGGTGGACTGCAATATCCAGAAAGATTAGCAAGATTGGGTTATTTAGTTTAGAGAAAAGACAGCTTCGGGGGGACATAATAAATATGTTTAAATATATTAAAGGTCAATATTGAGATCTCTCCCAGGATCTATTTATACCCAGGACTGTATCTAGAACAAGGGGGCATCCTCTAGAGGAAAAAAAGTTTCTACATAAACAGAAAGGGATTCTTTACTGTAAGAGCAGTGAGACTGTGGAACTCTCTGCCAGAGGAACTTGTCGTGGTGAATTCACTAACAGAGTTCAAAAAGGGTCTGGATGCATTTCTATAGTGCAATAATATAATAAATTATAATGACCAGGATTCTGGAGAAGGGTCATGGATCCCAGAATTTATTCTGATTGCCAGATTGGACTCGGGAAGGAATTTTCTCCCTAAAATGAGGACAATTGGCTTCTACCTCATGGGTTTTTTTTTTGCTTTCCTCTGGATCAGCACTGTAACACAGTAGGCTGAACTGGATGAACGTCTGTCTTTTTTCAGCCTTACAAACTATGTTACTATGAGGATGGCTGGGTACATGTGTATCCATGTGTATTACTTACCTGGAGAAGAGACATCACCAGTATGCACTAGAGGAAGAAGACAAGATGGTTAAGACAGTGTGATGCTCCAGGCAAAGTTCTACTGGGAAACTTTGGCTCCTGGGATTCAAGTAGATGATACTCTAATATACATCAGCTACCTACTCATTGTTAGAAACCATCTTAAGTATAGAAAGGAAGTTAAACTGGAAATTGTTTATTGTGCTTCTTTATAGAATTTTTCATATACTGTTGTGACATTAGCTTAGAGGAAAGTAACATGTGCTGTAGTGCAGGTACTGTAAATATAGGGTGACTTGCATGAAACTTGGTGCCGATATGCCAGTTCTAAATTGAAATAGAGGAGTGTAGAATACGACAGTATGTATGAAAGAGTGTTATGCGCCAAACTTTGTCTAAGCCATGGTATTCATTTGTTTGGCAATTTTGCGCCAAACTTTGCTGCATTCTTAGCACATTCCAAAGTTTCCTGTCTATGGCAGACTTTGACAAGTTTTGGTATACGACTATCCATACATCTGTCTGACAGGGCTGCGACAATTTTTTGGCTCAAAGTCTGCCAGAAAACTGGCGCAGATCCGTTCATACATGTCGCCCATAGTATTTTTATTTATAGTTTATTTTTGATAAATTGAATTCACTAATTCAGCTATATGTACAAAGAACTAAAATTCCCATGCGTTGTTTGAACAAAATTAATACTTTTTATTTCTCTTTAACAGCATTATGTTTTGTATTGAAAAATACATCTCGATGGCAAGTAACTTCTCGTCTTCACAGTATACTCAAAAGAAAAAAGACTTTTCTCAGAGGATGTCTATGTCTTATTTAACTAGGATACATAATACATTTCAGTCCTTTATGAAGAATATAATCACAATCTTTGTACATAATGAAATGTTCTGAGGACAAACCATGTATAACATAATCTGAATATATATCTTATAAAACTGTATTGGGCTTTTTGACATTTGCAAGCTTTTATTGTACACATACATAAAAAACATAACATCTATAGATTTTTGTAATAAAATGTTCAATGGAACAGACCCCTTTAAGTAAGTACATCTGTACTTTATCCTAATGATGCTAAGCAACTGAGTGCACATGCATCCACTGAATGGTACCTTGACAGTTATTGGAGGCTTTAATAAAAAATGCCATGTGAGCATAGGTGGGGGCTACCATTTTTCACTCATCCAGGAAGTAGTGGTGAAAGGGATTCCTATTAGCTTTATTGGAACATCTATGGTGGCTTAAATTGAGGAGTTCTGTTCTGATGGCAGGCTTCCTTTAACATAACCATATTATGTGGATTTTTAGAATTTGCATTGAGGTTAGGCTGGTGTGACTTTGTTTCCACCTGCTTCAGATACTGATGTGACATCTGTTCGGACACTAGAACCCACACTTGTTTCATCATCACCCAATGGATTGCGACCACAACATAGAAGTTTCATTAAGCAATTTCGAAACTGTAAAACAAATAGGAAACATTAGAACATTGATAAATCTACAGCATTAACACATCTGACCACTTTGATTATAGATACTGTACTATGTCATTATAATTGTCCCAGTCTCTAGTCCTCCAGGATTTTTCTGTATTTAGCTCCATCCATCTTCCCATCAACTCTGACCAGCCTACCAGTCCATCCTTAAGCAAAGTTTCCCCACAGCATGATGTAGCTACCACCATGCTTCACGGTGGGGATGGTGTGTTCAGGGTGATGTGCAATGTTGACTTTCCTCCACACATAGCATTTGACATTTAGGGCCACATTTTTTCAAACTGTTTAGACAAACTGTTTTTTTTTTTTTAGGCAAAAAAGTGAGTTTTAGACCTAAACAGTTTTCATACATTTGGCCCTTAGTCCTAAAAGTTCAGTTTTGGTCTAAACTGACCAGAGCACTTTTATCTACATGCTTGCTGTTTCCCCTACATAGCTTTTTGCAAACTGCAATTGGGACTTCTTATGGACATACTTCCTGTGGATAGATTCTGCCAACTGAGCTGTGGATCTTTGCAGCTGTTCTAGAGTGACCCTGGGCCTCTTCGCTGCTTCTCTAATTAGGGTATGTCTACAGAGCAAGGAATTACAATAAATTTTTTTATGCAGATTCCGATTTTCAAAATCATCAAAAAATGACCATAAAACTATCCCCTTAGATCTCAATAGAAAGACCAAATGGTAGTCTACATAGAAAAAACATGTTTAATTATCTGCTGTATTACACGGAAAATTTACAATTGAAGTCAATGGGATGGCATGAAAAACGACCAGAAAGCTGTGTGCATGTTTTTTGGCACGGATCTGCATCCAAAAACTCAATAGTGTTCTATGATGCAAAAATCGATTGAAAAATAGAATCCTAAAACCGTACCAAAAAACGAAAACCGAATTAAAAATTCTCGTTTTTTGTGTAAAATATTGTTCAAATACTCATCAGACACGGAGGTTTAGGATTATGAATCTGATGAGTATTTTGTCCTTTGTTGTATGGACGCAGCCTTAATGCTCTCTTTGTCTGGACTATCCTTTTAAGTGGAAGGTCATGTCTTGGTCGGTCACCAGTTGTGCATACTCCTTCCTTTTACATTATGATGGATTAAACAATGCACCCTGAGATGTTCAGAACTTGGGCTATTTTTTTTTAAAACGAACCCTGCAATACACTTTGTCACAACTTTATCCCTGAGATATCTGGTGTGTTCCTTTGTTTTCATGATGCTGTTTGTTCACTAATATTCTCTATCAAACCTCTGAGTCCTTCACAATACAGCCGTATTTATGCTGAGTAAATAGAGGACAGCCATATGTAAATTGTTCTAATTAGGTGACTTCTAAAGGCATTTGGTCACACTGGATTTGATTTAGGGGTATAAGAGGACAGGGGGCTGAATATATATGCCCACAACACTTCTCAGTTCTTTAATTTGCAAAAATTCGGAAAAGCACATATTTTCTCTACACTTCACAAATATTTGATACTTTATGTTGCTTTATTACATAAATTATTAATGAAATACTTTTAAGTTTGTGGTTGTAACATTTAAAAATAATGATCAGTTTAAGGGGAGGAGCAGGGTAAACCTCCAGTGGGCCCTTGGGCATAGTGGGCCTCTGAGATTAGCAGGTTTGGGGTTGCTTCCAGGGAGAGGGAGGCCCCAAGAATCAACCTCACTTGTGGGCCTCAAAAATCAACTCCACTGGTGGGCCACTAAATAGTGGCAATGCATACTATGACAAATGTTGATTTACTTTGTTACACCGTTCTTCACTCCCTAAAATATGTAAAATACACCAATAACTCAATAAGAAAAATTAAAGTGGAGCACAGAAACATCCAATCACAGGGTTCGGCACAGGCATACATTTGCCCACGACCACATGAGCACAGACTGCAAAACAGTTGTTATAACAACTGGGAACCCAAAAGAAGCTCCCAGGACTACCACCTTACTGATTGCACCTTGCCTGAGTGTAATAGGAGATCCATGATTGTATGCTAGTCTGCCATATATTAGCATTACATGGGCAAGTGATTGTGACCTTTAGGCCATGTTCACACGGCTTATTTGGGCACATATTTCAGCCCGTAATTGGCGGCGTACTGCACGAAGTACGGGCTGAAAAACGGCCCAGTTATTACGGTAACCCACAGTTCTCATAGAGAACTATGGATTACGTCTTCTCTCCCAGCTCGGAGAATCCGCCGAGTGGGGCGAGAAGTGACATTTCATTTACTAGCGGCGTATATGCGCCGCTAGTAATGATAGTCTATGGGCCGTCGAGGTGCCGGCCCCCCGCTGCCACCCCACCTCCCCCGTCCAAACGGCGTAATTGCGAGGCGTAACTACGCCCCGCAATTAGGCCGTGTGAACATGGCCTTAATGAACAAGTACCGTGGGGAGACTATAAGCAAATAGAAATAATATTAAAAAAAAAATAAACCTATGTAAAAACAAATCGTAAAAAGTTCAAAACACCTGTTTGTCATATTTCACAATACAAGGCAATAAACTTAGGTAAACATACTTGATACTGCTGCATCCGTAAATGACAGATCTATTAAAATCATTTACCATCCCCCTTCCTCCTCATGCTGTGTCCCTCCTTTCCCCCTCCAAACCCTCTCTAATTGCTTGTTTTATGTTTGTGGCCCTCTGTTGGGGCTAATGTTTGTTATTGATTAAAATTGCGAACAAAAATATTATTAAAAAAAAAATCATCTATCATTTATTTTTTAAACATTATTTATTCTGTATGGTTAACATCATTAACCCTTTCCTGGTCCTAATTTTTTGGTGCAAATGTTTTTCCTCCCCGCCTTCCACTTTTTTTATTTTTTGATCTACATAGACATGTGAGGGCTTGTTTTTTGCAGGACAAAAGGAACTTTTTAACTGACCATACCATAGAATAAACTGGAAATCCCTAAAATTGGTACAGTTCTGGTGATACCAAATATGTAGGATTTTTTTTAATGTTTTAGTACTGTTAAATAATACATTCTCTATTTCTTAAATTTGCGATGCAACACCTTTTTCTGTGATCAATATCTTTTTTGTACTTCTACCTATAGACCTGAATGAGGGTGCATTTTCTATAGTTTATAAAAGTATAGTTTATGATGGGACCATTTTAGGAAATACTTTTTGATAATTTTGTATTACAATTTTTTGATGGCGTGTAATTACCCCAAAAATTTAATTTTTGTGTTTGGAATTTTTCTTCTACGACGTTCAGTGTACAGGATAAAGGATGTTATATTTTAATAGATTGGACTTTTACAGATGAGGTGATGACAATTATGTGTAACTTAAATTTTTTTGTAAAAAAGGCATGATTTGAACTTTGAGCTAAATCAGTAGCCTCGGGAAGGGCCATGCCTCCTTTGCTGTGATTGGCTGCCTGCACTCTGTGCTTACCTTTCTGAGCTTTGGAAAATGAAAGTGAAACTAGCTGCCTCAGCTTTCTATGTTGGCTGTGTCTGTATAATAAAGGCTTTCTGAGCTCCTCTCAATGCTTATCTCCTAGTGATGGCTCTATGTAAAGGAGCAATTACTGAGTCTCTAGCTGCTAGATTCACTCTCCATCCATATAACACAGCCTTACACAGTCTGCTCTCCCTCTACCTCCTACCTGATAACAGAGGAGGGAGCAGAGTGTGTTTCTCACATTTGTTTCATTGGTTCAGACTGTATGTATAACTGTTTACACCAATGCAGGTTTTCTGGTTACAAGGAGTTTGTGTCGGGAGGTGACAGTTTTGCAGACATGAGAACTGACCATTGCAGGTGGTCTGCAGAGCTGTGACATCCTCTCCCTTCCACTGCTCACACAGAATGATATTACCAGTTTTCAGTGAGGGGAGACACGCCTCCTAGGAGAAGACACATGCCTACTAGGAGGAGAGAAGGAGAGACCCGCCCCTGGATTTGAAGCAGTAAGAGACAGAGAAACAGTTCAAGTCTGTAAAAGCTTGTGATAAGAAAACCCCTTTAAGAGACAGTGGGAGTCCTGTTATCCCCACCCACATACAGTGATTGACAGCTTTCCCTGTATCAAAGCAAACTGTCAATTAATGTATTTGAGAGGGGTAAGCACTTTTAGATTGTTTCTGCTTTTTACTCAGAAATTCATCAAGTCATATATATATATAATAACCTGCTCTGATAAAGAATAGCAAAAATCACCTGATCGGTTCCTTTTACATGAGAGTGAAAGTTCTGCTTTCCCCTGCCACACGCAGTGATTAACAGCTTTCCTCATATCTGTGTCTGTACATAGCAAAGTGACAATCACTGCATTTGGGTAGGGTAAGAAATACTTTCACTTTCTGTTTTCATTATTTCTCTGCTTTTTACTCAAAACCATGACTTAAAGGGGTGTTATCGTTTCATTAAATGGTCTTCAGAATAAGGGGACAGTGAAAACAAGCAACTTTGCAATTGGATGTCATTAGCAAAGCTGCCTTGTTCTCACAGTGTCCCTTATCTTGTGTTTTTATTTACACTGATATCCAGTGTGGGTCTAATCCCTCCTGATCCCTCCTCCTTGCAATTCACTAGCTGAGAGCTCATTTACATTCTGTACAGCCCCTGGGTCGATTCACGGAGCTGTGTGTCTGACTCAGAGTTAGGGGCCGTAGCATTTTCTGTTTCCACACCTAGCAGAAACAGACTGCAGCAGATTGTACAATGAGAAAACATGACAGTTTTGACCCTGTGCCTAACTCTCCTGCATACACGCAGATCTGTGCCGTTCTTAGAAAGCTGTAATACATCTCCAGCTGTGAGAGATCAGTGCTCAGATTAGATTGAATGCAGCCTGTGGTATGTATACAGCTCTTATAAAATAAGACTGATAGGGAGAGACACAGTGATATGTGGACTCAGAGGGGAGGGGAGTCTCAGGCCAGCAGTGAAGGGGGGATGATATCACCCAGCTGGGAGGGGAAGAAACGCCCCTGCATTCACAGAGCTGAGAAGCTAAGAGAAGTGTGACTCAGCCGAAGTAAGGAAGCGATACATCCCCTTTAAGTCATATGACCCAGATATCATGGAGCTCAGCTTCTCTCCCTATATCACATCCTGCTCTTGGATAATGCATAAACCCCATGAGAGGTTCCCGTTAAGTTCTAGGTGCAGATGTTAAAGAGGAGGGGTAGTGGCACAATGGCTCTTTACCCCAGCTGAAGGAAACTCTGATTTTAAACATATTAGTGGCATACAGTAAACCCACTTATAGATGTTGCATAGTTAGACTAGAAAGTTTAAACCTGCCCCAGATTCATTAACACTATGATAAATGGGGAACATTTTAAGACTGTTTAGTCTAAATTTACACAAGGGCCTCATGTATAAAAACTGACTAGGTGTAAGACTTTCTTTGTTGCCCATAGCAACCAGAGTTCCCCGTTTCATTTCATATAGTGCTCTGAAAAAATAAGAGGGGAGCTCTGATTGGTTGCTATGGGCAACAAAGAAAGTCTTACACTTAGACATGTTCCCCTATGGGCATGATCACACGGCGGTTTTGGCCACGGGCTCTGCCGCGGCTCTCGCCACGGTTCCCACGGTTAAAACCTCGTCGAACACTCGCGTCTCCCGACGCGGGTTTGCGACGCGGGTGCTGGGTGTGGTCTCAGCGCGGGTGGGGCGTGGTTTGCGCCGATGGTTTGCCCCCATGCAAATTAATAGGGGGCAAACTGCGCCTCGAGCCGCGGCCCAGCCGCGCACCACCCGCGGTGTCACCCGCGGCGACGCCCGCGGCAGCACAGCGCGGCCGCCGCGCAGAGCACTCCCTGTCAAGAATTGACAGGAGAGTTCTCCACAGGCGCGGGTTTGACTGCGGCCCCGAAGCCACGGCCAAACCCGCGGCATGTGAATATTAACGCGGTTTCCAATAGGAAACCATGTTAATAAACTAAGCGCGATTTGGGCGCGGTTTTGGCCAAACAAACTACAGTAAGGAAGGTCTTCAGTTAGTCAAAATAATGGGCCTCGTTTATGAAAACTGTCCAACAGTAACACTCTTTGTTGCCCATAACAAACAATCAAAAATTAGCTTTCATTTTTCAAGAGCAGTATTAGAAAAGAAAGCTGAGCTCTGATTGGTTGCCATGGTCATTATAGGCAGTCTCACTGTTAGGCAGGTTTCCTTAAAGAAAACCTGTCACATAGATTATGCCCCCCTTGCTGAGGACAGCACTAGGTAGTGTCAGACCTGCTGTATCCAGCACTGCGTCCCTTATTCTGAAAGAAGCTGTAATTTTAGAGCATTTGATGCTCAAATCTGGCAGTTTTCAGCCAGAAAAGAGTCCAGCTTATTCATGAAAAAGAGTCCGTCTAATTCATGACCCGCCCATCTGACGCTAGCCCCACCCACCTCACAACTGATTAACCTATTACTATGAATAGGTAGAAACATGTGAATAACTGTCAGGTGGGAGGGGCATTCACCTGCTCATTAATAAGCTCGACTCTTTTCTGGCTGAAAACTGCAGATTTGAGCATTAAATACTCTAAATCTACAGCATCTTGCAGAATAAGGGACACAGCACTGGAAACAGCAGGTCTGACACTAGCTTGTGCTGCCACCAGCAACGGTGGCATAACCTATGTGACTAGTTCACTTTAAGGGTATGTTCACACAGTGTATTTGCGGGGTGTACTGCGGCGTTAAATATCACCAAAGTATGCCCTACTAATGCGGTAAAATCATAGCACTCTGAGTGCTGTATAAAACGCCTATATTTCCCAGCGCATACTGTGTGTCCATAAAAAGAGAAATACTAAACTAATCGGAGGCCTGACCATTGCCCTGTTGAAAGTGTGGCGAGTACCTGTGTGCACCACAATACACTGTGTGAACATATCCTGAGAAAGCGCCATGTATTTTTTAAACCCATAATTGTTTGTAGCTTACCTGTTTTTACACTGTAAATATAATAGTCACAAATGTATAACACTTTTACCAGTGTTTTACAATCATTAATTAATGCAGTGACCATTAGTCTGGATACTCACCTGTTTGTTCATGAAAACATAGATGACAGGGTTGTATACAGTGGCTGTTTTTGAGAAATATGAAGGCATTGATGCCAAGGTAGGATCGATAACAATAGTCTTATCTGTTGCGATCACAATAGCAAATATAGCATACGGTAACCAGCAGATGAGAAAAGCCAAAACCATGGCAATAACCATCCTAGTCACCTCCCGCTCTGCTCGTTGTGTTGTCTCTGATTCTTTTTGCTGAGCTGCCACCTATTATAGTAGAAAGGAGACAAGTTCTCTATCTTCAAGTCTAAATGTGACCTTAGTTGCTTTGAGGGGTTTTACCACCACAGACTTTGATGGCATATGACTAGGATATGCCTGGTAGGGGCACCCACACCTTTTTCTCCGGGGAAAGTTTCCCCTGAAAAAATTACATAGGAAAACGGGGAACGGGGGGCGCGTTTGGGGGCCCCAAACCCGTTTTTTTTCTATGGGGGGTTTTCCAAGCAGAAACCAAAAAAGGCTTTTAAATTGGAACTTCCATAGAACAGAAAGAAAAGGGGGTGTGGGGAAGTGTGGACAGCTTTTTCCCCGTCCCGCTTAGAACTTTCAAAGGGCCCGTTTTTTGTATAAGTAAAACTCACAAAAAGATACCCAAAATTTTTTAAAATATTGTATTATTTTTTTTTCATGGGCAACAATGAAGTTTTTGGGGCTTTATTTTCAATGTGAATTAGTCATTGTTTTTACTTTAAACAGTGGGAAATTTGGGGGGTGCCCCCAAAAAAATAAACCCCAACACACAGCCCTCAATGGGTTAAAAAAAACTGGCAACCCAAAAAAGGGGTACACCCCTAATGAAAATGGGCAAAATTTTGCCTTTTAAATTTTCCAAATTTTTTCCAAAGGTTTTCATGGGAACTTATTAGTTTTAAAATGGGCTCCCCCTTTTGAATGGGAGCCCCCAAAAACTCTTTTCATAACAGTTAATTTAAAATTCAAAATGGCTCCTCATAGCAAAGAACTCTCTGAGGATCTGGAAAAAAAAGTTTTTTTGTTCTACCCTAAAAAATGGCGAGGGGTAAAAAAGATTGCCCAAAAAACCCCGAAACTTTATCAGAGCACGGGGCCAAAAACCATGAGGGGTTTAAAAAGAAGGGGTTCCCCCTCAGAAAAAGGGCCCCTCTATGGTGCCAAAGAATTTTAAAAATTTGCTCGCGTTTTTTCAGAGTTTTTTTTTCAAAATAGTTTTAAGAGCGCTTGTCAGAAATTTCTGCAAAAGGAAAAAGGGGGGGGGGGGGTGGTCAAGCAAGTCAAATGTTCAAAACCAAACGCCCACAACGCATCAAATTGGTTTTTGTAAGGCTGCGTCCCAGAAGAAGGGCCCTTCTAAAGATGATTTTCACAAAAAGGGCCCCAAACCATTTGCTGAAGGGCAAGCAGAAAAGGACTTTGGGTTACTGGAAAAATTTGCTGTCTCTGATTAGACCAAAATAAACTTTTTGGTTTTAAAAAAGGTGGTCAAAGCGGGGGTTTTGTTTGGGGGGCAACCAGGTGAGGGCACAAAGACAAGTGGAAATTTGACTACAGTCAAAACAAAGTGGGGGGAAAATCATGGTTTGGGGCTTAAGAATTTTTTTTGTGGCTTTTGGGGGGGTACGTTCATTGAGGGGAAACCCTGAATCCCAACATGTATTTGAACCCCTACTAAAGCTTTATCCCCCCTCCCCTCGAACCTTGGCTTTCAGGGCAGCATTCCAAAAAAGGGTAATGACACTTTACTTGCCCTCAAAGTTTTTATGGTGGCAAAAACCCCTTTTTAAAAAATTAATTTATGGAAATAGTGTATGGTTCAGATTATTTCGATGGGCAAATTTCCTGAATCCAAGGTTAAAAAAAATGGGCTGAAAGGTTTAGCCCAAATCAAATTTTTTCCCAAAAAAATTTTCCCTAAGTCCCAAACCCTGGGTTTAAATTTTAGGGTTTTGCTTATCATTGTGGTTCTTTTTTAGGTCCCCGCAAGGCTCCTGGGGTTTCTAACAAAAACATTAACCCGGGGGTGAAGTAAATTTTTGGGAGCCCTGCCAGAACCCGTTAAACTGTTTGGGAAAACTTGGATATCAAAACTTCTCTGTCATTTAAGGCCAAATTTTTACCTTTTCCGGGCTTTGATTTACTGGATTTTTTAAATCAGGGAAAACCCCGTAGCATTTTTAAGCTAAAACCCACATTACTGGGTCCAGAAAACCTGCAAGTTCACCATCTCCACAAACGGGGGCCCCCGGGCCCCCATCCCACCCCCGACGGGAGGCCCCCTGTTTGGAAAATGGGGAAAATTGTCTGAGGAAAGTTTTTTTGTGGGAGGGATGGGACCAAAAAACGACAGAGTGGCGGCGCCCCTTTGTTTCCGGGTGTGGGAATGCAGGAGGTGGAAGGGGGATTTGGGGTTTGGGGGAAATTTTCTGATGGCCCAAATTTGGGGAGCACCTGAAAAAGGGGGGTGTACCAAATATTATATAAAAAAAAAATGAGCCAGACCACATGGGAAACCCGGACCCTAAACCCCCATGAAGCCAAGGGTTTGCTGGTAAAAAAAATGTTGGGGGGGTCCCGGCCCTGATGTTTTAAATTGTGATTTCCTCACCTCTGTCTACTTGTTTACCTGCTGAGATGGTTTTTACAAGGGAAAACCCTTTTATTGTTTTAAAGTCCATTTGATTAGGGGACGGCTGCCCCAAATAGGATGCTTGGGATCCCCCAATGGGGGTTGAAATTACTGTATATATAAGGTTCCCTGTTAATAGGTGGTGGCCCACCAGACTTGATAATTAGAAAAGGAGCTATTCCTTTAATATAAAAACGGGAAAAATGAGAGGGTTTGAAATCAAAGGGTTTTTTTTTGGTGTGTATAGGGTTTTGTGTTAATACAAATTTTAAAAAAATTTGTTTTTTGTGTTTTTTTAGATAGAAAAACTGATAGGTTTTAAGGGGGTTTGCCCATGGGGAAAAAAATTAAAATTTCAGTGATAAAAAAGGGCCACTCTATGGTCTCCTTTGTTCCCCCCGTTTTTGGGGATTAAACAGCCCTATTTGACGCACGGGGTTTTGAACCCGTCTCTTTAGGTATATCCCTTTTTAAACCTTTATTATGGTCAAGAATGTTTTCTTTGGGACTTTTAATTATCTTTGTAAAAGTATTAAATAAACCCAGTCCCAAAATTTTGTAGTTAAAATTAACCCTTAGAATTTTTCATTTATTGAAAAACCAAAAACCAAAACCTATACCCTTTTTTATAAAGGAAAAAAAATTTCTAGTGTGACTCCCTTTTTTTCCAAATTTTGATACCCTATTATCTCTATAAATTCCCCTTTTAAAAGATCTTAAAAGAAAAAGGGAAAGGGTCGAAAGGGGGAAAAAATTTTTATAGGGTATCTAGGGGGAGTTCTGGGGAGGGGAAAGGGGTTTTTTTAGGATTGCCCTTTTTTGGGGTGGGGGGCCCCGTGTTTAGGTATAATAGGGGCATGGCAGCCTTTGACAGGGCAACCTAAAGGCAAAAATTTTTGGCACTTTTTCCCTACGGGAAATAAAAAAGTCAAAAATGGTT
This sequence comes from Phyllomedusa bahiana, assembly GCA_025379985.1. Taxonomy (NCBI): domain Eukaryota; kingdom Metazoa; phylum Chordata; class Amphibia; order Anura; family Hylidae; genus Phyllomedusa; species Phyllomedusa bahiana. Next base: position 44,855 of record JAODAL010009836.1, read on the forward strand.
GGGGGCGCGCACAGCCGGGGGGGGGCCCGAGGGGGAAAGGAGACGCGTGGGGATTTGCCGGGGGCCCGGTGAGTTTGCGGTTTTTACACGGAGCCCGCGCAACGGCAGTTTCCACACAGTTAAACGACCCCAAACCCAAACCCCCCCGCAAAAAGGAAACCGCAGCGGAATTTGGGAAACAGGGGCAGGACACGTTTTGTGGGGCCAAAAACCAAAGGACCGCGGCGTGATCCCCTACAGGTCCCCCCCCAAAACCAAACCCTTTCGGGGGTAACTGGGTAAAACCCCCAAAAACAACCAAGGGGGGCCCACCTCCTCCTCTTTTCCCAGGGAAATGTCTTCAGAGGAGGTGTCCAGAGAATTCCCCAAATTTTCTTGGGCCTTAGAGCAAAGACAAAAAGAAAATGGGTAGTGGGTTGGGGGGGTCAGGAATCAGAGATGTCTTTAAAAATCCAGGGCCCAACTGGGGGCAATTTTAAAGGTCTTCCCAAAGGGCAGAAAAAGCCCGAAACGGGAAGAAAAGGGTTGGGGCGGGGGTTGACCGGATGGAAAAAAAATTGAGGGGAGTGTGAGTGGCATAGCTCGCCCCCATTGGAAAAACCCCAAAAAGTTTTTTCCCCAAACCAAGGATGGGCTGTGACCCCTGCGGAAGACCAAGCAGGACAGAAGCAGATGTTTTTCCCAGGCCCCGAAAAAGAAGAGAATTTTCCCCTTGTGGAAATTTCCCAACCCTTTTAGAGACAGAGGCTTTGGGTTTGGTAGCGCACTGGTTTTTTCAAGATCTCCCGGGGTTGATGGAGGAAAATGCAGCGTTTTTTCCGGGCAAAGGCCAGGCAAAAACTTGGCCCAGCAGAGAAAGGGTGGATAAATTTTTCCCGAAAAACAAAAGTTTCCCAAAAAGGGGAGGAACCTTTAAATTTAGTAAACCCGGGAAACATAAAAGAGAGTTGGCCCCAAAGGGGGAACCCGGGGGCATCTTTAAATTCAAAAATGACCTCCCCCCACAAACCCCCATGGCACCTTTGGGAAATTTTTAGGGGAACAGCGGGGAGGAAATCGCATTTTTTCATGTAGTGCAAAGGCACAGGCCACAGTTTTTAGACACCCGGTTCAGACTGCGTGGCAAGGCGTTCCTCTGGGGGTTTAGGGGAAAACACGATTTAAACCCCCATAGGTCCATCTTTTATGGAAAAAAGGGTGTTTTGGGAGGAGACCTTTGGGGGCCCAAAGGTTTCGGGGCAAAATGGGAAAGCTTGCGAGGGGCGGGAAGGGGTTTGGGTGCGGGAAGCTTAAACTTTCTTTCAAGAAAAAAGGATGTCGAAACTTGATAGCCGAGGAATGAGGTCTCCCGGGTGGTTTGGGGAGGTCACGGCCCAGCCAGTTTTTACCTTGATACACACAGGGAAGCCCCCCCCCAGAAGGCGGCAACAAGGGCCTCATTATTCCAAGCAAGTTCAGAAGCCAGGGTACGAAACTGGATGGCATACTGGCCCACAGTGGAATCGCCTTGACAGGAGCATAGCAGAGCAGATGCCACAGGGGTTTTAAACCCCTTTATTTGTTAAAAAAATTTTGGGAAAATGCGCACAGAAACTCTTAGAGGTTCCCAGTCAGCGGATCCCCTCTCTCCCAGAGGGGTGAGGCCCAGGCCAAGGCTTCACCTGAGAGCAGGCTGATGATAAATGCCACCTTGGCTCTATCGGACAGGAACAGGTGTGCCAAGACCTCAAAGTGTAAGGTACACTGGTTGACGAATTTGCGATACGTATGGGGGTCTCCATAGTAATGGGCAGGCAAAGGCAGGTGCAGACTGGGGCTGTTCATGGCAGCAGTGGGAGATGGAGCGGAGCTGGCATAGATGCCAATGCAGACACAACTTCATCCAGATGTGCGGTAATAGTCTGTAACTTTTGGAAGAGGTGCTCCAGGTGGATGCCATGATGGGTAACTACGGCTGACAGCTGCTGGATATCTGGTAAAGCCACATCGACAGGATCCATAATTATGGTCAGTTTGTACTGTCACGTTCTACGGGAAATAGAACACAGTGTATGCGGATCCTCTAGACCCCTGCGAGCGTAGATGGTATGACTCGCAGAGGTAGCCGAAGTGCAGGACAGGACAGTTGGTGTTGGAACGGACAAGAGGACACAGCAGGTGTAGCTGTAGGCAGGTAGTGCAGTCCCAGGCGGATGACGAACTTGATACCACGGCAGATATACAGCAGTTGTGGACTCTGTGCAGTGGCAGGCATGCATCAGGAATTGTACAGGGAACTTGCAGGGTTAACACGGGGTTAACGCAGGTAACACGGGTATTGCAACAGGTAACCAGCAGCCAGGGGTCAAGCTCTATGACAGACATCAACAAACTGACCAAGAGCAAGGGCAGGAAGTTCCTTATAAAGCCAGGGGTCACAGGTCACAGTACAGGATATTGGGACACTGTCCCTTTAAATGTCAGAAGGCTGGCACGTGCACGCTGTAGGGAGCACGCAGACACGACAGGGAAGCCAGAGAGGATGAAGACGCGCAGGATCCCGGCCAGGTGAGTAGCCCTGTACAGCTGGAACAGCAGCAGCAGGTACGGAGCACAGTGAGCTGCAGCGGACACAAAAACAATGGCATGGACATGTCCGCGGCATGATCCGTGACAATTGTCACTATTTGTATTACATTACATATACTTTGTGTGTTCTTGATTTGTTTTCAATTAAATGCAGATATTTTAACTAAATTTAATAAAAGGTACTGTTTTTATACCGCCTCGTATTTGAAATTTACTAAAGTAAACAGGACAAAGACACTCTGTAAGTAATATTAGATAAGTACTCTATGTTAATCAAGCATTAGCAATTAAGGTTACACTGGAGCAATGTATATGAACTTTTGACTTTTTAGTTGAAGTCATATGGAAAACATAAATATTAAGTATAATTTTACTTACTGCTCTCAATGCCAATAACAGGTTTGAGTAAGAGAATATGATGGTGATAAGTGGCATTGCGAAACAGGTTGTAAACAAGGCTAAGATATAACTGTTGTTGTTGGTACCTCCGGTGTACCAGTTCGGTCCACAAGATGTCCTCAAGCCTAAAACAAATGCGTTAAATCTGTTAACTAGAAAGGATAAATCCACATGACTTTAAAAGGGGATTTGGATTTTTTGAAATGGTTGTCTAAACTAAAATAATTAGCTTTCACATGAAAACAAATGATAAATAAAGACTTTTTCCAAATATATTCCTGTTTTGCTTTTTCCCTGGTCAGAAGATATTAGAAAATTTTTTCTGCTTGAGGGGAAAAAAGTTTCTCTGGTTACCTTTTCTGCCCCCCCCCTTTCGGTTTTGACAGAGAGCCAAAAGTTGCAGTTGAAAACAGAGTGTTTTTCCCTCTAACAAAAAAAAAAGGAGAGTAATTACTTTTGATTGTTTATTTTTGAGCTTTTAACCCTTCTGCACTATAAATGGGCATATTCTGCAGCCTTGTCAGTGCAATTAGAAGAGGGGGAAAAAAACAGAGCTGATAGGGAAAAAACAAAAACTATAGAACTAAACCAAAACCGCCAGGAAGGGGGGAAAAAACTGGGGATTTTTACAGTTTCCCGGGTTTGAAACAACCCTTTTTTAACAAGTTTTCTTTTATAATGCTAAAAGCAAATTTATCTTTTTTTCCCAACCCAAGGTTTTTCCCACCACTTTTATTTTTTAACACAGGGTTTTTAAAGACAGACAAATCTTTTCCCCAATCACCCTAGCGTTATACTGTTTCTTAAAAATTAAATACTATTATTTCATTTTTATCTTTGTTACTGTATTTTTAACATCTTAATCTTTTCCCAATCTTAGCAATTCAACAAACAGACCTACCTTCCGGGACGTAACTGCACCACCCCAAAAAAGATTTTGGCATGCCCTTTTAAAAGACAAAATAAGGTAAAGGGAAAAAATCCTTTTTAATTGCATGTTTCTGCTGGAAACGAAAATCTCCCATAGGCTTACAGATCACTATGTACCTTTCCAAGGCTAATATTGCCAGTGACCAGAGACCCACAATACCTAAAGATGGACAAAGTGTCATGGAAATTTTCTCATAATACAGAACTTTGTGTAATGTTACATCAGTAAGACATTGTTTTTCAACCTGAATGACAGTAGTTACCATTATTAGAAATTTTTCTCTTCTACAAAGGTGTCCCATAAAGTGTCTCAGGTGAATTAGGTTGTCTATATATGTTGGGTGCATGGGTGCAATTATAGCCATAGCAACAATAATAACTGCCACAGTGGTCTAGAAGTTGAGGTGACCCACGGGGTTTGCAGGAGAAAAAACCTTTTTGTAGAAAAATAAAAAGGGTTGGTGGCTTTCTGTTTTGAAACCTCAACTATTTTTTTTTTTGGGGTTTTTTAAAAAACAGTAGGGAGAATAAGTATGTGTCACACTGGCGATTTTGCTAGTTTTCCCACCTACAAAGAATGGAGAGGTTTGTCATTTTTATTTAAAGGGCACTTCAACGTTTAGAAAACCAAAAAGTAAAAAAAACAAAAAAATCACATTTTGATTTTTAAAAAATTAATTTTTCCCTTTTATTGTATGAAATAAGCATTTAATCTAACAGAAAAAAGAACTTTATATTTTGGGACAGAAAAATTTGTTTGCAATTACAGGGTCAAGGGGGTTTCCTGTAGTTCTTGAACAAATTTGCACACACGCACAAACCACTCCCCATACAGAAACTTCTCCAGATTTTCCCGGTTTCAGGGCTGGGCCCCTGGGTTACACTGTGGGTTTTGCTCCTTCCCAAAAAAGGGTTGAGTTCAGGGGTGGGGATTGCTAGGCCACTCCAGGGCCTTGGAGTGGTTTTTTGGAGCCACACCCTTTGTTTTCCCTGGTGTGTGGGTTTTGGGTCCCTTGTCATGCTGGGGAAAACCCAGCCAAAAACTCATCTTCAATTTCTCTTACTGAGGAAAAGGGGGTTTTGGCCAACTCTTTTCAATACATGGCCCCATCCCAAACCCCCCTTCAATTCGTTTCAGTCATCCTGTTCCCCTGATGCAGAAAAAACATCCCCAAAGTATGATGTTTCCATTCCCCCTTTTCTTCCCCGGTTATGGGTGGTTTTTCTTGGGGGTTTTAAAACCTTTCCCTTTTTCTTCCTCCCCAAAATCCCCGAGTAAGTTTTAAAAAAAAAGATTTTATTTTTTTGGGCCCCCTCTGGCCATATTACATTCTCCCATGCCCCCCTATGGATCTCCATTATTGGCCCCGGGGGAAACTTCAAACGGGCCCGGACATGTGTGGTTGGGGTTTGGGAGGGCGGGCTTTGGTGCCTGCAAAGGGTTTTTAAAAAATGACGGTTTTAGTATGTTACTAATGGTAAACCCTTTTAGACGTGGGGCCCAGCCTATTCCAAAAAATTCCAAAACTCCCGCTTTTGCCCGGGGGGGTTTCCCGCTAATCGGGGCAAACCCCCCCCACCCCGACAAGTTGGTGAAAACCTCCCGCTTTCCAGCAGGAGGGGGGTTTTTTTAAAAGAACCCGGGAAACCCAAATTAAAACGCAATTTCCCCTTCTCTGGGGGTGCCGGGGCCCTTCCCTTTCAGGCAGGTGAAGGGGCCCCCGCGGCCAACTCACCCGCCCGGCATTTCATGACTTGTGTGGCCGTACCGCACAAATTTAGTCAGCAGCGCACGCTCCATGCGCTGCCTTACGGGAGGGGGCAGGAGGGGTCGTTCCCTCCCCCTTTTCCCCTTTTATGTACCAAGCACCGGGGGTGCGCTGTACAAACGATCAGCGTCGCGGGGGTTTTGACGGTGGGGGCCCCTCACCCCCCTGCGACGCCCGGGCGTCGGGGCCGGGAGGTCCCGGGGCTGCCCGCGGGGTGCAGGGAACCTGGTGAGGTAAGTGGCCTTTTTTTATTTTTTTTTTTATTACCCCAAAGGGGGGGCTCCAAACCCGACTACAAAAGGGGCAAACTTTCCTGGGTACAAAGGGGATTACCTGGCTACAAAGGGGGCATCTACCCCTTTCAAAAGGTGGAAATTTCCTGGGCAACAAAGGGGGCATCAACCCCGGGTAAAAGGGGGCATCACCTGATTACAAGGGAGCAACTACCTGACTACAATGGGGGCACTACCTGACTACAATGGCTAGAGGGGGATCTACCTGGCTTTCTTCCAAAGCCGTTATGCAGTTAGGTGGAGTGGGTGTGGCTTTTTGAAGGGGGCGTGCCACACCAACAAGATGGGTGTATCCATGCAAAATCTCCTGCTTTTCCACTTTCAAAAGTTGGCAGGTATGCTCTATTCTGATCATTGACCCGGTTCTCCCATGTAGTTCTGGATTCCTGACCTTGATCAGAATCATTTTTACCCCATGAGGCTAGATCTTGAATGAAGCCCCAGACCAATGAGGATTGACAGTTGCTACCCAATCACCAAGCTTCTTGCCTATTGTCCTGTAGCCCATCCCAGCCTTGTACTGGTGTACAACTTTGTCCCTGATGTCTTTAGACAGCTTTTTATACCTGGCCATGGTGGAGAGGTTGGAGTGTGATTAATTGAGTATGTGGATATGTGTTTTTTATACAGGTAACAGGCTCAAATAGGTGCAATTAATACTGAGTGCAGAGTAGGAGGGCTTCTTAAAGAAAAACTAACAGGTCTGTGACAGTCAGAATTCTTGCTGGTTAGTATCGGATCAAAAACTTATTTCATGCAATAAAATGCTAACTAATTATTTAAAAATCATACAATGTGATTTTCTGGATTTTTTTTTTAGATTCTGTCTCTCATAGTTGAAGTGTAACTACAATAAAATTACAGACCTCTCCATTCTTTGAAGATGGGAAAACTTGCAAAATCGTCAGTCTATCAAATACTTACTTTCCCCACTGTACATAGTACTATTATGTATACCTGTATTATTGCTACTCATGCTGCCTATGCTGTTTCTCTTCCTATCTATAGGGGCCTATACATTTTTTCTATGAGTTTCTATTTATTCCAGTTACACCCTGGTGGCTGAGCTTTGTTAACCGTAATGCAAGCACAGGTGTAGAATGCTAACGGTAAGCTGCATGTGGTTACTGTCGCTTGACCTTAACATGTACAGTCATTTTTCAGCTAGCCAGAGGCTTAACATGTTTGCTGATTCTGATATGATCCTCCTTCTCTCATACCTAACTTCTTTTGAGACTGCCCAGCTGTCTAAAGCATCTCAGATGACAAATATCATATATTGTACTTATTACATGCTTTAGTTCATTCTAACGAAACACAAGAGACACCTCTTTGTATTGCAGGAGAGCAACCTGTTAGAGGTCAAGCACTTAAATGTATACCATCTTGGTTTTGAATGGAACTATATTAGGTTTGCCCTCAAAGTTCTAGTGGCCTCTACTGTACCTGCATAGGCATCTGATTACACATGGAGGGGGATTCTGTATAAATCCAAGTGAAAAAAATTGTGGCATACTCCATACGACCTGGTATTTATGAGGTATGAAGATGCACTGCTTCTAAGTGAGAATGTATGTCTACACATGAAGTCTGACGGAGCCTGTACAACATTGCATAGGGGCTAGGTGTCTCTGTACTAAGGAGCCACACAGGCTAAATGCATTGTCGTACAGACCGTTACTTAGTGTTAGGTGTACGATATGTTCATCAATGAAAGAAAACGTCTTACTAACCCTCTACCAATGCAGGAAAGTTTTGACAAAGGCATATTTTAGTTTTTTGTCCTGCAAAAGCCATTCCTTTTTCATTTTTTCATCAAAATAACCGTTTGATGGCTTATTTTTTGTGGGATGAAATGTCTTTTTCTCAATGTTACCATTTATTGTAAAACATTCTATTGAGGTACCAAGCATATATATGCAACATAAGGGAAACATGAAAATCATAAAAACTGAACCCAAGAAGACAAATTAATTAATTTCTTATATGTGCCATACATGTTGGATTAATTCACATTAACCCTATAGTGGGCAGAGCACTCAATTGACACAACAAAGTTACCAAAGATAGCCCTATAAATACACCTCACACTTTACCACAAAATGTTTCCTCACATCTAGATGTGTAAACCATAAAGCTTCACTTTCTATTTTAGCATCAATTTGAAAAGCAACAGAGCTGGAGAAACCTATCAGTATATGTAGAATCATCTGATTCTAAATGCATATTCTGCCTTTAATGATTCAACCTAACTCTGAAATGCATTAAGGATTGCTGCAGACTCTCCCTATACCAATCTCCTAGCTCTGAGACTTAAAATAGCACACTACAGCCCCCCCCCCCTATTTCACCGCATGTGCAGTGTCTTCAAGGGTAAAGGGGCAACTATGGTAAATAGTAAGGGTATTTATAATACATATTGGATGACATGATATACTAATGCAGTTGTCACATTGGGTTTAGGTTTTTTTGGGTTTAGGTTTTATGATTTTGACTATACAGCATAATTGATATGTTACCTTTACTTTGCAGGCCACTACTTTATTACCTTTCGAAACAATAAAAAAAAATCTTACTATACAAATTGCTTTGCATTGCCATATTCTGAGACCAACGACTATATTCTTGTTTGTTTAATGAACACAAATGAGGACTTCTTGTTTGTCAGGTACTCTGTAGCTTTTGGGGTACATATGATTTACTGATAACTTTTCGTTTTATTTTTTGGAGGTGATGTAACCGCAAAAATGCTGTTTTGCAAGATAAATAAGGTTATGCCTCTCCCTTCCGTGTAAAAATAAGGTTATATGTTAATAGATTGGAATTTTATTGAATTTTTTTGTTGCTTTTTTAATGTGATAAATAAAAAAAATGTTTTTCTTTTACAAATTTGGCACTGATGTACTGCAGTGTAGTATACATTTACCACATTTCTAAAGCATCCATGTCATAGGAGTAATAACATGTCAGGCCTGGGAACCTTCATTAAGCCAATGGATGCAATGCCACTACATCTGCGACACCTATGTGGTTAAATGTCTGGGAATGGAGTTATCTCTGACGCTGTCTGCTGTCTGTGGTTGTCAGTTATAATTAACAGCCGGCACTCGCTGAGTATGGAGCCGGTTTATCTCCTGATTTACTCCATACCCCACCTCCCCTAAACATCATGACGTACTTTTACAGCAGTGGCAGAGCTGGTACAGATTTGACATTTTAGTTATAAGCTATATTGTGAGTTTGTTGACGCTAAGGACCACATGTATGAAAACTGTTTGGGGTCCTAACTATCCACGATTTTTGCCCCAGTAACCCTTGGGCACAAAGTCACGCTTGAGACTACAGGTTTCGGGACGGGGCGGGCCGGAGGGGCGGGGGCCGCCCCCGGGCCCCCATGACAATGCATTTTTTTCGGCTTTTCCGCGCGTAAAAATGTGTTGTCACTTTCCCCCCCCCGGGGGCGGATTGCGGCGGGGAGGAGCGCGGAACCACTGTTCTCTATGGAGGGGGATTCCCCGTAAGACTCCGAGGTTTGGGGCCCCGTATTAAAGCGCAATCCGGCGGGGGAATACGTGCCAATCCGTCGGCAAATAAGCCGTGTGAAGGGCCCTTTGGTCAAAAACTAACTTTTTTGCCCACAAAAATTTTTGGGGCCCAACAAAGAAATTTTGACCTAAACGTTTTTAATGGGGCCCCTAAAAGTGCCCCAGCAAACAAGCACAATCTATGCAGCAGCAATATGCATGCACTAAATCATAAGAAAACATTACATTTTTTTTAAATTGCATTACTGCTATATGTATTCTGCTTTAAGTGTGAGGTTACATTTTGATTACAGTGTGTAAGCCAGTCTTTCACTTCCCTCATTCAGTTAGATCCCATATGACAAAGCTGGCCATACACTTAAGATAAAAGTTGTCTAAAAAGGACAATTTTGACCATTTTGATCAATCATCATTTAAAACATATATGCAAACGCTAATTGTTGATGGCAGATGGTAGAGTACTGTATGCTAAAAATGTGATTTTTCACCTACTGTCTGCTGAAACTGCCTTGTGGGCAAGAATGTTATTTATATGAAAAAAATCACAAATCCTTAAATTTACATCTAATCATCTAGTACAGAGAATTATTCATTAAGTACAGAAAAAGGAATCCCAGAAGTGTAATTTTATCATTTGTAACCATATTCTATTACACTTAACTGAACAGGGTTTAAAGATATCCAGGCACATGCTGTGGAAATGTCCCTATTTAGATGTATGGGATGGATTTTACATTTTTGGAGCATATCTGCCAAATGTGACAATTCTTAAAATATTAGATTTCTAAAGTCATCCAATCAAAATCTGTTATTTAATCTAACAATACTAACATTATCATTAGCTTCAAATGACATATTATCTTACCTGTTAGAGACACCATGAATCCTTCAAATTCACACATTGTTTTGCCCAATGTGAAGTACCCAAAAATATTGTTGTGAAAGCTAACACTGCTTCCAAAAATCGTGACGAGCAAGTCAGCTACAGCCAGGTTGACTAGTATGTAGTTCAATGGAGATCGCAACTTCTTATATTTTAGAGAAACTACTATAACCATGCCATTTACAAAGAAAGCTAAAACAACCACAAAACCCTAAGTACAGAAACTAATAAGTAGGTACTACGTGGAGCAACGTGAGGCCACTGAGGTCCATCAAATGGTCCTGGTATCACCTGAGCTGACATGTTTGCTGAGTGCATTGTATAATACAATCAATGCAAAAAATGAGTTTGAGGCATACACAAGAGTAATATCTGCATACGTCTACATGGAAAAACCCTCTTTATAAAGTCCAAGAGATTTAGTGCTCTAAAGAGGATCTTTTTCTTAAAACAATGTAAGCTTTCTAATGCCGGTGTATTTGTAATCCACTCTCTTTTTCTTTACTTAAACAGAGATCAACCAGGAAAGACACAAGGTGACCTGTCTTGAAGACACATAACCTAATTAACAAAGTAAGTACATAGAATCATGTTGCTTTTCTTAACAAGATTGCTGCACACAAGAGGATTTGGCACAAAATAAGTAGAAATAAATAGATGCAGTGGTAGCTGTTCTCTGAACTGTGCCATTCATGTAGACCAAGTATATTATGTGTTCTGCTGATATTATATATCTCTATACAATACATTTAACGATACATAATTTGCAATCATTTGTAAGAATATAGCAGTTCATGCCACATGCTTATATGTAAGAGTTCACAAATTTCTACAAATGTTTGGATTGCTGTTTTATTTTCCCTTTTAGCATGCTCTATCCTCAGTAACTATGGTTTTCTATAGAAGTAGTTATATGAGCAAATGACTGATGCTGAGGAAAAAAGCATAGTTACCTCCTGTGGCAAGATACAGAAAAATGTCTATATGCTTATGCAGTCTTCTGACTGATCACCTACTTTAAGCTTCTTGTGATTATGTATCTTTCATGTATGACGTGTATTGCGATAAAATTGTGTGCCCATTTTTATCTAAATATACAGAAACTTCACAGATATGGATAGTGTTATCAGCATTGACCCCCATAGTTACTGTTTTACTAATGTTAATAAAAACCCAGCAAAACACGGCATGCACTAAAACCCATGCAAACATTGAATTAATGAAACATTTTAAACTGCACTGCTACTTTTTTTCTATATGTAGAAAATAGAGGGTTTTTTGTGCACATTTTGATCATATTGGTATATGCCCACATAGCACGTCATGATAAACTCATCAGGTGGAATCCTGCTGGGCTTTTTATTGTTTTAAAGCATTTGATTTTAGGACTTCTGGTATAACAACTTGCACCAATATTTCAGTTTCATGTCTGTAATCTGTTTGTGCTTTGATGTTCACGCCAATTTAGTCTTTTTTTTGTTACTTACTGTGTCCTATGCGTTCCCATTTATTCAATTGCTGAATATAAAGAGATAAAGAAACAACATCATGTGAACATTCAGTTTAATTATATTGTTTCTGTAACTTGACAAAATAGGACCTTTCATTCCCAGATATAAAATGGGGCTCACGGGGCACCCATAGTCAATTCATGCCTAATACTTGCTGGTAATATGCTGGTAAGGATTAACTGGCTTTTCCTGGATACCGCACTGATTAATTAGCCTCAAAAAAAACCTTCAATGTGTTTTAGATGGGGGTCTGAACCACCGTACAACCAATGATCAACAGAAAGAAGGACCAGAACGGACTTCCGGTTCCGGCGCTGCCGCAGGAGGATGTAGGACACATCAGCTCCTCCGTCCCTGCCACCTATACCGCACACTAGCTGCCGTTAGCAGCGCAGACCGCCCGCCTGACACAGCGGGAAGCCTTCAGAAGCCGAGCGGCATCCTTGCTGGATGGACCGCTATATCCTCCGCAGCACCCGAAAGTCAGGAGCAGTCCGAGATCCGCCACACGCCGCAGCACAGATGGCGCCGGCCCCACACCCACAGCATGCTGATGCTTCTCCAGACGCAGCAGGTGAGCGGCCGGACGAAGGGGACCCCCTGGGGCAGCTTAAAACCCTTTCATGCCCGGAAGACCCCCAGGCTGACCACTCCACAGCCCCAAAGGAGAGCGGCATATCCCTGGGCATTGATTATAAGTGCCTAGCAACAGAGGTGGCTAGACAGATAGCACCTGACTTACAAGCTGCATTGGAATCTACAGTGCAAGCATCTCTCTCTAAAATTCAACAGGAAATACAGGCTCACTCTAACAGGCTTGAGGAGCTTGAACTGAGAGTTAACGATTTAGAGACAGATAACAGCACTCTACTTGCCAAGCTAAAATTGTGCGCTAAAGCCCAAATTGCGCAACAGGAGCGCATGTAGGACCTAGAAAATCGCTCCAGACGGAGCAATCTGAGGATGGTAGGCTCCCCGAGGCCTTTAAACAAAAGGACATACAGGCCCTTTGCCAAGACGAGCTGCCCAAAGTGCTCGGCTTACATCACAGCTGCCGTATTGAACGGGTCCACCGTATAGGCCCCGAGCCGCTTCCCACACAAGCACAGACCCAGAGCTCTCGCTCCAGACAAAGAAATCGCACGGTGATCATGAAGTTTTTAGACTTTAATGACAAAACAGAGGTGCTCAGGGCGAATCATAAATTGGGTTCCCCGCTACACCTACACAACCACAACGTGCTGCTAATTGAGGATTTCTCGGCGGAAGTTTCCCAAAAACGGAGAGCATTCAGCAGGATCTGCACGTCACTCTTCAGACAGAAGATCAGGTTCCAGATCCTTTATCCGGCCACCCTGAAGGTCCTGGATCCCAACGGACCCCCGAGATTCTTCGCCTCTCCTGCGGAAGCAGAATCTGCTCTCAGCGGCCTTCTACAAGGAGAGACCTGGTCAAAGTTCCCCCCCTCGTCCTTGAGAGCAGACATGGCGGCGACCTTGGATACCGCAAAGAAGAGACCTAAAGAAATCTCCTGGACTCTGCCTTCACCCGCGCATTCCCCTAAAGAACGGTGCCCTTCTAAAATGAACCTTAACTTGGACTTCGCCCAGGACTGATCCGTTTTTATGCCATCCATCCACTCGTGGGTTACCGTGAGTAGTGATGGTCTCTTTGAATTTGTTGGTGGGCTCGCCACCCCTTTAGTTCATGCGGGTGCTGGACCTTCTTTAACGAACATCAAGGACTCCAGCGTATGGCTGGGCTTAGCAAGCCCTTTATATGGTGGGAGGGTGGGGATATCAGGTGGAGTGTATCCTTTTGCTGGTAGAAAAAAGGAAGTCACCTTAATGCAATGGAAGGGTTAATGCCATGGTTGTTTCCCTTTCGTGCCTTACTGTTGGTAGTTTTAGTTGATTTCAGGTTTTATTGTTATTTGATCTTTCAAAGATTGTGTACCTGTGCCTTGATAATTTCTCATCCTTGCTCCTTACCATTCTGTATTTCGGGCTCCCATGTGCTCTGGTCTCATCTTAGCTTTCAGAGTATTCCTGGACAGTATACTCATTTCCACGGCCCCCTAATATGAGAGTCGCCTACTGGAATATTAAGGGGCTCCATTCCCCCAATAAACGGATAAAAGTGTTGAGGCACCTCAAGCGCCTCCACCCAGATATTGTGTTTCTTCAGGAGTCACACTTGAGAGCTGATGATATCAAGCGTCTGGAGAAACTATGGGTGGGCTACGCTTTTGGTTCCCCGTCGGAAACAGGCAGAGCTGGGGTAGTCACACTCATCCACAAAATTTTTTCTCATGAACTGGTTTCACACAGTCATGACGAAGAGGGCAGGGTCTCACATCTGGTTATCAAGTGGGGAGGGGAGCAGCTTAGCCTTTTTAATGTCTATGGGCCTAATGGCCAAAATGGCCCCTTCTTTCAGAAACTTGGGGAAATGATCCAGGAAGATCACAACCACCTCCAAATTTTGGGGGGGGGGGACATGAACTCGGTGCTGGATTCCCTGGAGGATAGGAAACATGGGCCCTCAGCTCGTCGCTCGAACCTCAGGCCGGCGCAGGGAGTCTTACGCAACTTATTAGAGGTCACAGGCCTACATGATTGCTGGAGGGAGAGTAATCCGGACGGTAAGGATTTTACCTACTTTTCCCCAGTTCACCAGTCTTGGTCCCGTTTGGACTATCTAGTGGTTTCCGATAGCCTGTTAAGCAGGATTGAGCAATCACACATTCAAAGCATGGTCATTTCGGACCATTCCCCGGTTTCTTTAGACCTAGCCGAAATATTCCCTAAAGGCCCTGATTTTATTTGGAAATTTCCTTCCTACCTTGCTAAGACTGACCAATTTGCGGACATGATCAGGGGATGGTGGGTGGAATTTGCTTCTAACAATGAGGGACATGTGTCTGATCCCTCTCTGTACTTTGCCACGTCCAAGGCAGTTTTAAGGGGTAGGATTCTTGCGTACACATCTGCGTATAGGCGCAAATTAACTGTGTCCTATACAGCCGCCTTGGAACGGGTGAGGGATACCTACAAAGCCTTTCGGTTGTCTAACCTAGCCTCAGACAGGGTACTGTGGGAGGTGGCCAAACGAGAATTCGATCTCTGGGCGGAAAGGAGAGAGGAAGTCCATAGATCTTACTTACATTCCTCCCTTTTTAGGCAAGGAAATACGGCGGGTCAGCTCCTTTCCACACTCCTCAAGGGAACTTACAAACCCTCCCACATCATGGCTATCCGGTCTCCTGGGGGGGAACCCACTGCAGATCCGGTTCTCATAAACGACACTTTCAGACAGTTCTATGCTGACTTATATGCGGCGGATGACTATCAGCATCAAGAAAGTAGTAAAGAATATCTCTCTAAAATTAATGTGCCTAGATTGTCAGATTCTCAAAGGGAGAAACTCAACATGGAAATTACCGAACCTGAAGTCAGAACAGCAATACGCCACTTAAAACTAGGGAAAGCCCCGGGCCCTGACGGGTTTTCGGGCGGGTTCTACCATATTTTAATAGACCAGGTGACCCCGGTTCTCACTGAGTATTACAACACCATACTCCAGAACGGCCATATCCGCCCAGAATCTAAAAATGCATTAATTAAGGTCTTACCGAAAAAGGGCAAGGACCCTCTTCTCCCTGCCTCGTACAGGCCCATTTCACTCATTGATCTGGACCAGAAGATCCTTTCTAAAATAATGGCTGATCGCTTGGCTGAGGTCATGCCGCTTTTGATTGGCCCCTCCTAGAAAGGATTCATAAAGGGCAGGTCGGCGATGGGAAATATCAGGAAGGTTCTGGCGGTTCTATAGAGGGTCAGGCGCAGCCCCATTCCCGGAGAACACCCGGTCCTAGTGGCCTTAGACGCAGAAAAGGCCTTTGATAATGGGAATCAATGGGAATGGCTCTGGCTGTTGCTGGATGAAATGGAAATCACGGGAGCCTTTAGGACCTTTCTGTCAGCCCTTTACACGAACCCTGTGGCACGTGTTCATACTCTGGGTTTTTTGTCTATCCCGATACACCTTCAGAAAGGGAATAGACAGGGCTGCCCCCTGTCACCCCTCCTTTTCGATCTGGCCCTGGAACCCCTGGCAAGACTCTTTGAGGATTCCTATCTGTTTGATGGAATAAGAATTGGCTGTAAGGAGGTAAAGACGGCCCTTTTCACGGATGATTTGATTCTGTTCATGTCGGATCCAGTTAGGCACCTGCCATCTGTCTTTGAAGCACTGGATCTGTTTGGGTCGCTCGCAGGTTACAAAGTTAATCCCTCCAAAAGTGAACTTTTAGAAATTGGCCCCAGGATTTTGAAAACGAAACTGACCAATTTAAGCATTGATGTAGCTAAAGCCCCAGACCATATTATCTACTTGGGGATAAAAATCAGTCGTACTCCAGATACCATATATAAGCTCAATTTTCCCCCTATTTTCGAGAAAATTTCCCAGGAGCTGAATCGCTGGAAATCCCTGCCCCTCTCATTAGCTGGTAGATGCCATGCTATCAAAAATGATCTGCTTTCCCAAACTACTCTATTCCCTGCAAAATATCCCAATGCTTCTGAGACATTCCGATGTGAGCAGAATCAACTCCTCTTTCTCCCATTTTCTTTGGTTGGGCAGAAAGCCGCGCATTGCCTTGAAAAAAATGATGTTGCTAGCCACGAAGGGAGGATTAAACCTTCCTGACATCAGAGGCTACAACGTAGCCTGCCTGGCTAGACACGTGATGGATTGGATGTGGGGTCTCAGTCGATTTTCGAACTGGGAATTGGAAAAGGAGCTAATGCTTCCTTGGCACCCTCTTGCCCTCTTTCATACCAAACTTTCTAAACTACCCCCTAAGGTCAAGTCCTCATTTTTTCTACGAGACACTGTCCTGGCGTGGAAAAAAATCCGTAAGAAATTGGGACTCTCCTTCACAATGTCCAAATACCTGCCCTTGTGGGATAACCCTGACTTCCCAATGGGAGGGGAGAATCCAATGTTTCGCAAGTGGAGGGAGGGGGGCCTGGAAACGGCAAGCCAGCTCATGCACTTAGAGTTTAAGAGGTGGCTCACTCCCGCAGAGATGCTCTCCAAGTTTTCCCTCCCGGGCTCACATGCCCTACCGGCCTATCAGCTCCACCACTTCTGTACCAACAGATTGAAGGATATCTCTAAGGAAATATCTCCAAACTCCTTTGACGCCCTTGTGGAGGCTAATAAGAGGGCCTTTAGTCTGTCGGGACTCTATGAGACCCTGAGAAGCTTGTTCCTGGCAAACATTGAATCTCATTCGTTCCAATTCTGGAAGAAACGTCTGAATGACGACCAAATCTCAGATAAGATCCTGAAGGGCCTAAAAGCGGTCCGTAAACACATCGTTTGTGAGAGGTGGAGGGAATCCTATTTCAAAATAATTCATAACGCAATATATGGGTTCACTCTCCCTCCATCCCCGAAATTCCCCGACAGGCTTCAACACTGTCCCAAATGTGGGACCTTTAGGACTGATCTGTG
Source organism: Phyllomedusa bahiana (assembly GCA_025379985.1). NCBI lineage: Eukaryota > Metazoa > Chordata > Amphibia > Anura > Hylidae > Phyllomedusa > Phyllomedusa bahiana. Next base: position 62,279 of record JAODAL010009836.1, read on the forward strand.
GCATGGGCTCTGGCAATGCGACACGGTTCAAAAATTTTGGGATGATTTTGTCTGATATGTGAACCTATATTTTGACACTACAATTGTCAAACAGCACGATCTGTTGATCTTTCATTGCCCACGACTCCCGGACCCGGTCACGGATAGTGGAGAGGAATTTGGCGTAAAGGAAGGGGATATGTACCTTCCAGGGATTGTACATATAGCCCTTATAGTGGCAAAAAGATGCTTGCTTCAATTCTGGCTTAAGCCGTCTCTTCCTCCACTATCCCAGGTGATTGGACAGCTGAAGGATTACCTCATAGTTGACAAATTGGAGACGGAAAGGAAAAAAGAGACCCGCACCCCGAGCTTCTTTAGGCGATGGTGCAAGTTCATCGAGTCTCACCTGTCAGATAGAGAGGTCAAAGCCCTGATGCAACCGCTCCAATTTACAGCCTGGTACTGTAGGGAGGGAATCTCTGGTTCTTTGGGCCGTTTGCAGGTGTAGGGGGGAAGGTGACGTGGTTGCCCCAGTCTGGTTCAGGATTAAAAACATGTGAAACTAGGAAGATTTTAGTACAAACAGAGCTTTGGAGGCCTGACGAGGAAAAGGCACATCTAAACTTTAAAATTGCTGTCATTTTTGTTTGATGTCTTGCTTATTTGACCTGCTTATGTTATCAACTCATAATGTAAAGCCATGTTCTTGTCTGTTGGAAAATGTCTATTTGAAAAATTTGAAATAAAATATGTTATTAAAAAAAAAAAAAGAAGGACCAGAACACTTATTGAAATGCCATGACACTTTGCTGCAGTACCAAACATAGCTGCATGGTTATGGATTTCACTGTGTTGGGTAATGGAGTTGTAGTCTGTGTCAATGAGAATTCAATGAGTTCTTACAACAAAGAGACTGTAATGATAATTTAAGAAAGTTATGTCAAGGGTCACTGAGTACTTGAATATGTAGATACCAGCAATGACTCACAACCCAACTGTCCTTCAAATGGATGGATCATAAAAGTTTTTTCAACTGAATAAGTAACAGACTTGTAGCTTGAAGGAATAACACTAAACTACCACATCCTAGATCTCAATTAATTAAACATTCCAGTTGCAATTCTTTATTCATTACATAGTGGAATATGATGAGAACAATAAAACATAAAAATGATCAAGGAAAATCAAAATTAATATCCCTTGGAGGTCTGGATTTGGAATGACACTCAAAATCAAAGTGGAAAATCAAATTTCTGGCAGATTCAACTTCAGTACCTCAAGACAAGGAAATGATGCTCAGTATTGTGTGTGGCCTCCACGTGCCTGTGTGACCTTACAATGCCGGCATGTTCTTGATGAGACGGCGGATCAGTGGTCTTCAAACTGCAGTCCTCCAGCTGTTGGGAGACTACAACTCCTATCATGCCCACTGTTATAGATTATATAAATGCGTTATGGGAGTTGTAGTTTCCCAACAGCTGGAGGACCGCAGTTTGAAGACCACTGCGGTGGATGTTCTCCTGAGGGATCTTCTCTCAGACCTGGATTAAAGCCTCAGTCAACTCCAGGACAGTCTGTGGTGCAATGTGCCATTGGTGGATGGAACGAGATGTCTCAGATGTGCTCGATTGGATTCAGGTCTGGGTAACAGGCAGGCCAACCCATAGCATCAATGCCTTCATCATTCTCTGAAAAAAGGCCAAGAAAGCAAAAATTCTGCCAGAGTATGTAAACTTTTGAGCTGTATCAGTAGTGCAGTTAAAAATATTCCATAAATTCAATAGTTATAATATATAAAATAGGTCTTATTATTGGTACTGTTATTGTTATCTGTTTAATTTTTTTTGCATTGACTTTTTTTTAACCTGTTAGGTTCTATATTTGCTTTAAATGTCTGTCTCTATGTGGTTGTAGACGTGACTAGGCAAATATTACTGTATAAGTAGAATCGTATTTTTCATCTTTAATATAGGCATGTTAACTGGAAATAGAAGCTCTTTTTTGTGACCAAGGAGAAATAGTTTAAAGCACACTTACCAACTTTTGAAAGTCGCCACCATGGAGATGCAAAACTGGGCGAACGCCCCAAAAATGTGCATATGCCATGCCCTTTTTACATCAAGCCACACCCCTTCACAAAAGGTCATGCTCACTACACCCAGCTTTGTAACGGCTCTGGAAGAAAGCTAATTGAAAGGTTTGGCATCACCCAGCTTTCCTGGGCATTGGATTCAGCATTCAGAAGAGCTGGGAGATACCGTCAACTGTGCCTGAACCTAAACCATTACATTATTTCCATTGCAATATTTCTAGCAGACAGTCAAAATATAATGGTAGATAACAGTGTACACTGGCTCTGCAGACTATATATTACCCCCATACAAGAACCATAAAGTAGTAGATACCAGTGTACACATGCTCTGCAGACATTTAAATGATAACAGTGCAGTTACATCTAGGGACTCACCGGAGGCATCTTCTATAACTGGCATCGATCTCTTTCCTTTCCTTTTCATTAACAAACATCCTAGAATTCTAATTTTTCCATCACTTTCCTACCTGTGGCCACGTCTGTACAAACTCCTCATGGGGTGATAGGTGGAGAAATTATGGGGTGAAAGGATGAGGGGAGTGATAGGTAGAGGTGAGGGGGCTATCTAGTAATAGGTGGAGAGGTTTTGAGGTGATAGGTGAAGGTGAGAGGTCTATGGGGTCAGCTTGAACTCTGAACCCTGCCCTGTCCCAGAAGATCAGCCGCAGTCATGACCTTCAAGCGGTGCAGGAGACTGAGTTTATTACTGTAATATTTTTTTAATGGTTTTTATTTTTATATAGGTTTCCTGTTTGAACTACGACCGACCACTGTTGGATTAATTCTTTAATAAAATGGAGAAGGAGGGCTGTTGTCGTTGAGTGGTTATTTAAATAAAAGTTTTTTTGTGCATTTTGTGTTTTTTTTTCCAAATTATTTTCAGTGTTAGTAATGGAGGATCTGCAGATGGCACTCCATTATTATTGCTTGGGCTTAGTGTCAGTCAGCGGTAGTTTTTATCACCCCAAGGCTGACACTAACCCTGTGTCACTATTACCCCAGTACCCAACACACCAGTGATACTTGGAAGAGCCAGGTAACCATCAGAAGCGGACCCTCTAATGTGATGGTCTGCTTCTGTGGCGGCTGTGGCTGCTATTTTTATGGTGGGAAGATGCCTATATGAAGCAGTCGGTTTTACATTGGCTGGTTATGGAAAAACAGGGGGCACCCCATGTTGTTTATTTTTTTCAAAACGCATTTCTGAGAATCCAAAAATTGTCAACTAGTATAATTATTACAGTGGATGCCAATGTTTAGATTCTCAATAAATAAATGATTTCTGAAAAAAATGACGTGGGGTCCCCTCATTTTCTATAACCAGCCAAGGTAAAACTGACAGCTGCAGCCTGATACTATCAGAATGGGAAGGTCCATGGATACTGGTCCCTTCCCACTCTAAAAATAACAGTCCGAAACCACCACAGAAGTGGACCATCACATTAGAGGGTCCGCTACTGATGGTTACCTGGCTCTTTGCAGTACCCCTGGTGCGTTGGGTACTAGGGCAATAGTGACATGATCTCAATGTCAGCCTTGGGGTGACAAAAACCACCACTGGCTGACTTGAAACCTGAGCGATAGTAATGGAAAGGCATCTGTCAGACGCCTCCATTACTAACACTGGAATTAAATGGGAAAAAAACAATTTGCACAAAAAAACTTTTATTTAAATAAACACTCCCCAACAACAGCCACTTAAAAAAAAAATAGATTCAAGGTTGATCCGACATAGTCCACTGAATCCAAAGGAGTAAATAAAAAAAATTACACATATTCAAATACATAGGCTGGATAGCTATTCAATATCCAGGAAAGCTTGGTGACACCCAGTGCCCATTGTCGCTACTCCGACGCTACTTTTATTAAAAAACCTCCTGCAACCTCTTAAATGGGGGAGGTTTTCCGTAGGGCAGGAACCCCCATTTGTGGAACCCTCGTGCCTAATTCAGGAGCATCAGCAAATATGGTTTAGAGAAGGGGTGCAAGCTGATTACCACCTGCACTCCTTTTGGTTGCAGTCTCTTTTCTATTAGCTAGACAATTTGATGTGACTTCCAAGTATCATGGACAGCCCGTTTAGAACTAAAGGGTGCTTTGCTTTCTATTAAAGGAAAGGACTTAGTTGTTAATGCAGACTCCTGTCACAGAGACATAGGCTGAAACTGTGTGACAGATGCCACTGAGCAACCATTGAGCACTTTCCATTACTAAAGAGATCAGTATGATGCCTTTCCCTTTAGTTACAGGCTATGTCCATGTGACAGGTGCCTTCATTAATAATTTCAGCACTTTCTTCTGTACTAAGGGAATGTGATCATTGGTTGGAATGTAAAGACCTTTGGCAGACTATGGTGGCAAAAACTCTTTGAGCCTGGAAACTAGGAAACAGTGGCCAGTGAAAAGCAGGTACAGCATGAAGAGCTACAGTCCGACTCTGAGTGAGAAGGAGTGAGGACAAGTGGACCCCTAAACTTCTGCTTGTCTGTTTTCTGTACAGGTAGCAGCTTTAGTTATATGCTTTACTTATTTTAATAGGTTTCTCAGACCTTCACCCCACATCTAATTCTGCTTTCCTTACTTCACAGTTCCCTTTCCATTCCTCAGAAAAAGCTCCTGCCATCTTATGTCTGTTTCTTTTCCTGTAACCCTTTCAGAGTCCCTGTTAGTTTATGTCTCCACCTCCACCCCCTCTTAAAAGCCCTGAAAACTTGTGGTTTCTCTGTGTCCCCAAGAAAGGGGTTCAAAAAGGGTTTGGATGCATTTCTGGAGTGTAATAATATAACAAGTTATAGTGTCTAGGATTCTGGAGAAGGGTCGTTGATCCAGGGTTTTTTCCGATTGCCAGATTGGAGTCGGGAAGGAATTTTTCCCTAAAATGAGGACAATTGGCTTCTACCTCATGTTTTTTTTTTTGCCTTCCTCTGGATCAACACCTTAGCACAACAGGTTGAACTGGATGGACGTCTTGTCTTTTCGGGCTTACAAACTATGAAAGTCCCTACCACCTTAGCACTTGCTTGTGTTCCAACTCCTTGCCTCACAGATTCCTTGCCTTGTACTACTGATTAATGCAAAAATGTTTTTAATACATCATTCAGCATAAGTATAAAATTCATTCTGTGTGGCATGAACCATAATGTGATTCCCATAATCCCTTATTAATAACACTACTTGTGCAGTTTCCTAAGTAAAATTTATACCTCCATCCTCAAAATAATAGAGGGGCTAAAAAAAGTGAACAGAAAATTGTCTATCAGTAACAAACCCCAAATCTCCATATAACAGTAATCAGACTCCACAAAGAAGATATTGTCCTCAAAATATGCAATGGCTTAGGCAGACTAAGGGCGCGTTCACACGGCACAGGACAAATACCGGCCGGTTTGCCGGCCGGTATTTGTCCTGTTTCGCGCCCGTACCCACGGCCGCGGGGGGGACGGCTTTTCTCCGCGATGAGCGGAGAACAGCCCTCCCCCCTCCCATTGAGCAGCACATCTTCTGTCCGGAAACCGGATGGAAGATTGTGCATGTTCAATGTTTTGCTGCCGGACCGCCGGCGACAAAACCGCCGGGCGGAAAACCCGAGCGGTGGGGATTGCTGCACGGGTTTTCCATAGAGCACAATTGTGCTAATTTTCGGCTGGTTTTTCAGGCGGTCTAAAAAACTGCCGAAAACCCGTGCTGTGTGGGACTTCTTATCTCTAGGATATACCAAGGCTAACCAATTGGTAGGACCTGCACCACTGGTTTAATGCTGTGAAGCCTTGGCAGTTTTCTCCTGGTCAAAACCCCATTCACTAGGGCTCTCTGTAGTGTTCTGATCTGCTTCTTTTGAATGATCCCTTCCGTTATGATTAGGCGTCTTTTTCATTTTAACAGGCATATAACTATGAAACAATGCGTAAGGCTACATTTACATCTGTATCGTAGGTTCGATACCTTATGTAAAAAAAATTAAAAAAAGTAATGCAGCATATTGTGCTATTATGTCCAGTCAAGTGACGCACACCATAACAGTAATTAAATAGACCCGATTATAGCCAAGAGAATCCGTTGGCCACCATTTGTGTTTGCATGTAACAGATCCATTATTTTTATTTTCCGTTGTTATTAGGAAATGGAAATAAGAACCCAGGTGTGAATCTAACTTCACTATAACATTTCATCAAAGAACACAATTACAACAAACTCTTTTAACTGGTTTATTTTTCTCATGTTTATAAATATATTAACAAAGCAGACAAAAAATACACAGGGTAGATAATACTGAAATACAAAAGTCTGTAGGATGCAGCTTGGACATATATCTGCAGCCTTCACATTGTAGCAAAACATTAGTATCAAACATTTAACAAGTCATTGCATAACAACAACACTCTGCATGCACTTTTATGTACATGTAAGTTATAAAAAGGCTCCAGTAGAAAGTGGAATATACCCTAAAGCAGAAATCCCCTCTTCTAAAATTATGTATTGTTTCCTGCTTGTCCTAACAACTAACCTGCATTCCCGAATCACTGACCAAAAATCCAAGATGGCAGCTGTATAGCCATAATTGTAGATCATTTGATACCTCCTGAAAGGCTATGTCATATGCTAGTACCGCCTATTCATCCCCTTAAATTAAAAATAGAAACTACAAATTATTTTAAGTAAAGGGGATGCTGCTTTAGTCTTTCTGATTTTCACAAGGGCTGCCAATATTTAGCAGAGAATTACAGCCATATGCCTGTGAGTATCGTACACACAATTTCTTGCAGCAACATTTTTTTTTGTCTGTGAAGAGAGTTTTAGGCAGAGCATAATTCATTTCTTTTACAAAAGCATTTGTATGGAAATAATCCTAAATGTCCAGAATCAATGTAAACACCAGAGATCCATTATAAGTAGACAAATAGGCAACATTAAGATAAATTTCAGTATTTTAATTTATTGAGCACACCAGTTTTGCATTCAATTAAGAATCATGCATATTCTCAGTACATACCACAATTTTTACAAATCATTTAGGACGTGACAAAAGTTTTTTTTTTTGCTTTTTTTTAAATGCACGCCATACAAGATATCTTTTTACTATTTTCAAAAATAAATAAAAAAATCCAGGCTGTATGTCTAAAAATAAAGACATATTTTCACTCCTTTTGCTGCTTCAAACGCTTTCATAGCATGTTGAAAAGACATTGCACCGAAAGGAATTTGACACAGAAGTACTACATTATGCTTAAACAGTGCATTGTCAGAAATATACATATTTCAGACAGGATGTGGAATTTGTAATAGAGATTAAAGGCTTCTAGATGAGTGACACTACTGTGCCACAATCCAGAAAACATGCAGCATATACCAGTCATTTCATTGATTTTACATCAGTTTCTTAGGTGGAATATTTGTCTTACAAATTTAGAATTTAACATATGGATGTATAGGTAAAAAAAAGTTCCAATCATAAAAGAAACAAATATATCTATATCTATACAGTGTTAACCAACAATGTAAAATTGTGTAAACTTCGGTAAACTTCTTTAAATGAATATCATAATGAATGGAAGTAACTTCCATCTTTGTAGCCATGGCAATCATTAATATTGATTTGCCTGCCTTTAATATTATAATAATTAACATTTATTTGCTACCTTTACTAATTAGGCTACTGGAGCTTAACTGTGTAAGACCTAGAAAACCATCAATGCTTGGCTGAAAGAGTCTGAAAGAATCATTTAAAGAATTTGAAGTCTTGACTCCCAGAAAAGCTACATGACTGACCTTGATTCCTGTACATCTAGCCCTTAGACTGCAAAAATAAAACAATACAAATCTTTGGGAGAATTACATATGTTTCTTAGACTACTGTTTCAAAAAGGGTGTATAAAGGTTGTGTGATTTCAGATACATTGCAAATTGGCTGGACTAATTAAGTTATTGGTTTGACATTACCTCAGTGTCTTCCTACGCTAATTCTACATGACAATAGCCTCACCTTCTTTGCATGTGATCCTGTGTACTGTAGAATAGCCCCCTATCTAAAATATTGTAAGACTTATTACTGAATGTAATACATGTCCAAACCGTTTGCTTTAAACGCACCTAAAATATGTTATGTACTTTTCATTCCTCCATATTTTGTGGCATTTTCATTTTAACAAGTGTTTTTATTTGGTGTTTTTACAATAGTTTTTTCAAGACATTTTTATTCTATAAAGAAGCCTATGGAAAAGTGTCTAAAAAAGACTATCTTGCTTTTTAAACCAGAATGCCGTGAACCCACAAACACACCAAAGTGAAAAAGCACCACAAAATGAATGCACTGTAGAGTATTTCCTATTCACCTCTTGACTTACTGCTCACAGTGTTTAAAAAAAATGCTGGAAAAGATAAAGAGAAAAGTACTACAAATTTTTGTTCTGAAAATCGCTGTGTGAAAACACCCGTAATGTGCTTAAAAGTGAAAACAATTTTTAATCCCTTCTTTCTGAGGTAAGATTGCCTGGATTTTCAAACCCGTAGGCCTGAAGCTAGGCTACTTATAGACTCTGAATATGATGATTGGATTGAAATCACCATTTACATGTAATTCTTTTAAAGATGGACCCTAGCTGCGCTTTTGAAACACGCAGCGGCGATCACTCACGTGGACGCCGCTACATGTTGCTCATAGCCCGCAGTGATAATCTCACTGCTAATTGTTAAGATCCGTCTCTGGGTCCTTCCTGTCGGTCCCAGAGACGGATCTAAAAAGCGTAGTTAACACGGAGTGAAAACACTGTGTGAACAAGCCCTAACAGCGTCTGGTGGACTCTATTGACTATAATGGGTCTGTTGGATTTCTTTTGTGGTGTTGGTTGTTTAGATTGAAAAACTAGTGTAACTCACTGCACTATTTTTCTGCCATTCCTGACAGAACATGTGACAGAGGTTCCAAATGGAACCTCCATCCCATATGTGAACTAAGTCTAGGGTGTTGTGGGTCGTTTTTTCAATTCAAACACATTCTCTATGACACCATTTTCTCTATGGCAACAGCTAATAGAAATTGGAAGAGCAACAGTAAGTCCCATAGAACCATTACAGCAGTATGTCACCAGTTATGAGGCAAGGAACTGATCTTTACTTGCTCATTTGAAAAATCCCCATTTTCATCAAAATCAATAGAATCCACATGTAAATTACAACAATCCCAATAAAAATGACCAACATTTTCTTTTGTTGCTTACATATCTTTGAGCTGATATGGCGTGTTTAGGTGATTTCAATAGTTTGTAACCTCCATGGTTTGTGTTCTAAAATTCTGAAAATAGTTTTATTTTTGCTATTTTATGTGAAGGTATGTTTGGAAGGTACATGAGAGTGTAGGGTTTTTAGAAAACTTCTTTTGATAATTGCATAGAGAGACTGGAAATAGGATATTATCAAATTGTGAGACCTCTTCAAAAGGCCATGAGCCATTTGTATGAAAACTGTCAAGGTCTAAGACTTTCTTTGTTGCCCATGCAACCAATCAGAGCTCCCCTTTCATTTCATGTAGTGCTCTGAAAAAATTAAAGGGAAGCTCTGATTGAGAAAGTCTTAGACCTAGACAGTTTTCATACATGTCCCCCTACATCTCTTGAGAAGACTACCTTGGATCAAGAGCAGATATTTTTTCTGTAAAAGATATGTATGCCAGCAGTCTTCTATATTTTCATGTCTTTGCATCCACCCACATACAATTTTCCATGAACTATTTCCTGTGGAAGAGCCAAGAAGTCTTTTTTTATCATTTATAGTTGTCCTATTTAATTAAAGTGCACTTATGCAATAACTAGAGCCTGGAGACTTAATAGGTTTTCCAGTGCTTTTAAAAAAATCTCCACCTGCCCACTGCTTAAAAATAAAAAAAATAACTTATACTCACCTCTCCTGCTGCCACCAGAGCTATGGTGTCCCCTGATGGTCTCTCAATGGTGATATCCTATTCATTGCTCATGTGACTATGAGCCAACTACTGGCCTCAGTGGTCACTGCAGGCATATATGGTATGTGCCTGCTGAGGACAGTGGTTGCCTTAAAGTTCCATGAGCAATGAATGGAACGTCACTGCTGAGGGACCAGAGGGGGGCACTGAAGCTCCAGCAGCAGAAGAGGTGAGGATAAGTTAATTTTTTATTTGAAAGCAGCGGTGAACATTTAAAAAAACTAGAAATCCCCTTTAATGCAGCATAAACATGTGAGATAAAACATGACACTGAAGTTACAGGACTGGTTCGGGATGGTGTGACTATTAGGGTATGTTGACACGGCTTATTTTGGGGCGCATTTAGCCATGTATTTTGCGGCGTACTGCGCTTGATACGCGGGGAAATGCACCCCATAATTACGATAATCCATAGATCTCATAGAGAACTATGGATTACAGCTCCTCTCCCCGCTCGTACAATTGGATCATATTGTACACACGGGGAGATAAGTGACATGTCAATTACTTGCAGCGACTACGCCCTGCGAGTAATGCATGTCTATGAGGCCGGCAGCGCGAGCTCCCGAAACACACGATGTACTGTGGCGCGGTACGTCATGTGAACATACCCTTAGGGTCAGCAGAGAGCACTCCAATAGCAGAATCACTATTGACAGAATTTGCAAGGAAGGCACTGACAAATTTAATCTGTCAGAAATTTGGCTGTTCATAATGTTCCAATTTTTTTTCAATTACCCTTCCAGTCTTCTGACCTTCATTATAAAACTCTCCAATTTTAAAATTGCAAAAAAGTCTTACAATCTGTTCACATCATGTTTTTGCTTTTTGCCACTGGTAGGCATCAGGAAACCACCAAACAGATTCAAATGCTTACTGTTGCATCATCACAGGCTTTAAAAGGGTTGTCTCATCACGCTGTTTCGCAGAGCCACAGCAGCTTCAAATTCACACTTCCTCACTTTTCCTGGTCAGGTTGTGGGTGGTTCTATAGCAGTGATTAGCATATCAGCTTCATATTCACAACTCTGCTAATTGCAGTGACATGAGTGCAGGAGATGTTATCTATGGTGCAGGAGGCCTCATGGCTCAACATAAACTATCAAAATTAATTAATATCCTTTGTTTGTTATAGGATAATACATTGTTCTCAAGCTGTCATCCGTCCTATAGACGTCAGTCCCTGCTCTCTGTCTAATCAAGCAGGATGGTAACCAGAGAAACTTATGTCCACTCAGAGCAGATAAAACCCTCACCTCTGCCTTCCGCCTCCACCTGAAAAATATCTCCCATATCCACTCATTCCTTAACTTTGAAAACACAAAAATTCTGGTCCACGCACTCGTCATCTCATGCCTAGACTATTGCAACGTCCTTCTCTGTGGCCTCCCAGCTAGCACCCTCGCTCCTCTCCAATTCATCCTTAACTCTGCCACCCGTCTAATTCATCTCTCTCCTCTCTACTCCTCTGCCTCTCCCCTCTGCCAATCCCTTCACTGACTTCCCATTGCCCAGTGAATCCAGTTCAAGCTACTAACCATGACCTACAAGGCTCTCCATAACCTCTCCCCTCCATACATCTCTGCCTTAATCTCCAGATATCTCCCCTCACACAATCTCTGCTCCTCACAGGACCTTCTTCTCTGCTCTCCTCTTATAACTGTCTCCGAGACTTCTCTCGTGTTTCCCCCAAACTCTGGAACTCACTGCCCCAACACATCAGACTCTCCCCCACTCTCACTTGCCTTAAAAGAAACCTGAAAACCCATATCTTCAGGATTGCCTATAACCAACAATAACCCCATTTCTACTACTCCACTCCACAAACATGTCCTCCCCTCACCTTCTGTCTCTCCCCACATTCCTTGTAGATTGTAAGCACTCTCTCCTTCTGTACCAGTTGTTAGTTATTAATTTGTCACCTTTGTACTTGTTTGACATATGTTATGTATGCAACCCGATTGTACACCGCTCTAAAATGAATAATAATAATAATAATAATAATAATAATAATAATTTAAAAAAAAATCTATTATCCCCTGACCAAGGTAATATGAAAAGAGGAATGTATTTGGAAAAAGTATTGATTAAACATTCTCTCCATATTCAAAGCTAATCTGTGTAGTGAGACAACCCCTTTAATAGACTAAGCACAATTTATTCATGACAACATTTGCTCTGTTTTACATATATGCTTAGACTACTATGCTTTTCCACCCACAAATAAAACATACCAGTGTAAAACTATGCTTGGTCTGTTGAAGCCTGTCCTGTGGGTACACCCTCATACATGTTTGAATAGTTTTTCATGGTGTTCCCATCTACACCAGTTGTGGAGAGGAAAAATGTTATGTAGACAGTGCCCAGTCTGGCTAAATATGCTGATATCAGGATTGGATTATCAGGTTTTCTCCTCTGAGGGTAGTCCAATACAGAGAGATAGACCCATATGTAGCATTAGGTTACTTATTAGCCCTTTATAGCTCATCAGACATTTTGGGCCACATGTATGAAAACTGTCTAGGTCTAAAACTCATAGCAAGCAATCAGAGCGCCCCTTTCATTTCATATAGGGCTCTGGACAAATGAAAGGGGCGCTCTGATTGGTTGCTATGGGCAACAAAGTAAGTTTTAGACCTAGACAGTTTTCATACATGTGGCCCTTTGTGTTAAGATATTTTTTTAGAAGACTGAGATATTCCTAACATATTACAATGAAAGCTCTGATTGCAGTCTCTGATGGGTGAACAGGGTTTCTCTAAATCGGAAACCTTAAGGAATACCCATACTGTACATTTTCTGAGCATTGTTATTCTCCACTACCGCTGCAGTCCACTACCCGTACCTGGAAACAGTAAAAGTAAACCTTGTACACAATATTCTCCAAAAATGTCTACGCTTTATAATTTCATCCCCAGTTTTGTACAATCAACAATACAAATATTGTGATATATTAGATGGAATGACAACTCAGCAATAACTTTGCCTCTTTCAACTTCTGGATTTGTGATTTGTTGAAAATAAATGTTAAAAAATGAGAACTTTGTTCATTTGGCTATAGAGTTGATGGCAATATTTTTTATATTGAAAAGAGCAATTATTGTATTTTAAATAGCTTTAGTTTGTAAATTTAAGTACATACTACAACATGTACCAAGGCTGAAAAGCATAAGAGGGCTACTTAATGGATGGAACACTGGCATAGGTAGGAGAAGACCTATTTTAAAAAAAAAGCTAATATGGGCCCCATATTAATGATAGTGCTGGGTTTTGCAACTCAAAACATAGGGTCTTGGCTTTCATTTTCTCCTCCACTCTCTTTCAACCACACTTGGGTCAGTTCCTGACCACTAGTTTCTAACGCAGCTCCTTTAGAGAGGAAATTCCTTTACCAGTTTATGCCAACGGTAGCAAAGGGGATGGGACTATTCAGGGCTTTTTGCTAAAAAAAAATAGTGACTTTTGAGCTGTTTTATGCTAAGCTTGTCACATTTCAAAAAGCTTAGACTGTGACCTTGTACAGTATAACACATTTACTAAAATTTATACAAGAAATCTACTCCTAAGTGACGTGGATTTTTTTGTAAGGAACACGGACACTGAACAATGTGCCAAATGTATTAAGCCTTAATATATTTGGGGCATCCTACTCTGGTGCACTTTTCATTAAGACAGGCGTATTCAACACTTTTTTTTTGCTGCATGTTACTCCCGAATTCTGGCACATTTAGCTTAGACTAGGCTCACATTTGCATCAGAGGTTGAATCACAGAGGTGGAAACGGATCCGTTTTACAATGGAAAACCAACAGCGCCTGCAAGAACCAATTGACTACAGTGGAGTTTGGCATTTTTCTCCATCATCCCTGACTAAACCTCTGAACAGAACCTCCGACACAAGTGTGAGCCTAGCCTTACTCATTTTTAACCTTAAGTCTTTTATGTAGCATATTTAATGGCCTAAGACTAGTAAGAAGACTTCAGCCTTGTTCACATGGCGGATTGGGGCGCGGTTTTGGCCGCAGGTTCCGAAGCAGTTTCCGCGGCCAAAACCGCACCCAAATCGTGCCTAGTTTATTAACATGGTTTCCTATTGGAAACCGCGTTAATATTCACACGACGCGGGTTTGGCCACGATCAAACCCGCGCGTGTGGAGAACTCTCCTGTCAATTCTTGACAGGGAGTGCTCTGCGCGGCGGCCCCCTGCTATTAATTTGCATGGGGGCAAACCCCACGCCCCAACCCCGCCGAGACCACGCCCAGCGCCTGCACAACAAACCTGCGTCGGGAGCCGCGAGTTTATGACGAGGCTCGACGAGGTGTCGGCCGCGGCAAAACCTGCGGCCAAAACCACCGTGTGAACATGCTCTTCTTCAACTATTTATCAATATTGTGTAATAGAAACTAAACACTACAACCTGTTACCTTTTACAAATAAGTTATATGTTTGTATTTTATAGCTCACAATTAATTTTCCTATGAAAAGGTTATAGTTAGCAGACTGTGTTTCAGTAAACCTTAATTTTAGAAATGGAACATGATAAAAATATAATGTTCGTGACATTTTATGGGACATTATATGTCAAGCACTGTCTGAACCATGCATGAGAAAGCTGCACAATCTGAATTAGTGTTTTTCTCACCACAGTGTTATTCTCAATCAGAGATTCTCAGCACGCCCATTATAAAGTAGTATCATAAGGATAATTTAGCCTGAAACATTTGATATGCAATTGCACGGTAAACAACCATGAAGGAGAATGAGTTAACCACTGCTGCCAGCACCACTACAAAAGGTTAAACACATGAAAACTTATTTTGGCTGGCTGGATCATATGTGAATATGTATCATCAGTACATACTGGTATATGGTCAATTTTCAATGGTCATTGGTCAATTATTAGATATGCAGAATGTGTAAACAAATATCCTACATTTTATCTACACCTAATTTAAAATCCTAACAGCTGTATAACTACCATGCTACCATATGTAAAATAGTAAAGCTGCAGTTTTCATATTAAGAACACGCTTTGCTTCTGATCTCATTTCATTAGCTTTAGCTCTGGAAGTTGTTAAAATCTTTGTCCAGTTTAAAATAACAGTTCAATGGTGACAGGGTAAAGAAAAATAGAAAAACCTGATACCTCACGGCTCATTTATGTTTCCCTACATATTAAAAACTAATTATTGTGGTGAGAAAACCCCTTTAAGAGCAACGAATTATAGAGACTCTTCACATAATATAAAGGTCTTGTTCCTGCAAGTATATTCTGTGCTATTCTACCTCTTCATGATCAAGACCTTTTTTTTTAATAGAAACAAGCACAAATTTACTAGAATTATTAGAATTTATTACATTAGTATATCATTTAACTAAAATGATTATGAAATGTGCACAAACAGACCTCCTAAGCAGTCTTATCTAACTTCTTTTGATGGATTCTTCTTGTTAATTTTTCTTAATATTTCATATAATTTGCACTACGTAGAAAAATAAAAAATATGAAATAAAACTTTGCACATGCATAATAAGTCTGTCTAAGGAAACCGTTATGAAGGGTGGACTTGCTAAGAGTTTTAAAGTGACCCACTTCCCACTCACTTTGCGGACAACCTATTTTTTGAGGTATATCACTCTATGCCAAGTTTTCCAGCGCTCTGTAGAGTACTGATAGAAATATTCATTCTTTGTTGCATTTGGAAAGTAGCTAGTGTCAGTGGTTTATTGGAGAATATCCCACATCCCTGAGTTTAATCTTGTTTCCTGCATAGTCTAGAATGTTGTAAGGAGAGATTTGAGGAGCCAAGAGGGAGAAAATGTACAGTGCAATCCCCTGATTTACAAAACAAGCACTGCCTCCTTAGTCCATTACCAGGAGAGAGCTGCCTTTGGAAAGGATACAGAATAGTGTGTTAGGGTAACATTTAGTTGGTAGTAATTAGTCCATAGTCACAATAACATATACCGTAATTAATTAATTTAAACAGTTTGCTCATTTCAAGATAACCCAGCACTCGCGGAAAATCCATATAGAAATGGCAAAAAACCCCATAAAACAATATATGTGATATCCACACATAAACATACATGTAATCAGCTATAAACTGGATTATCAAGCTACTTAGTATATTATTAATAAGCATTGGGGCACAGGGGTTCTATTAAGAAAGAAGGTAATCCTTCTACATTAGTATACCCATTAGAGAACTTGGAAAGGACTAAACACAACATCACCCACAGACACATTTCTCATGGGAAACACTATGATTTGCCATAATTTGTCCAATTTGTCATGATATGAACATCCGATAAAGCCTAACACATTATGAATACTTAGTACAAAATTTTGATATAGTTAACGTTATACACTAAATAAATGATTACATTAACCTTATTATTTGGTTCTGTGTATTTACTGTATTTAGTAATAAATCATGAACTTATTCTTCCTGTACTGTAATTTCTGCTCTTGTCACACTACCTTATGTAGTTTATATTGCAGCTATACATTATGGTAGTCCCTGATGTATAGCTCCAATGTAAATCTATGACAGATGCCCCTATGATATTCATCACACATAGGGTCCAATGTATGTGTACTTTTTCACTGCATTTAGCTCTATGTAAAAGCAAATCTCTCTGTACCATCTAGCAGATCCCAAAAGATATCACCCAAATGGAGGCTACAATGACAATGGGGGTTATGGATAAATTTTCTGTAGGTATGGGGATTATCATTTGATTATCAAATTATTGTAAATAATAAGAAACCCTATAAGAAACTTTAAATATCTGAATAATATATCCTATGTAACTAGCTTGAAGAAAAGTTGCTACATTATAACAAATAAGCATTGTACAAATATTATATTGTGTAAATATAAACATAAACTGTTGATCATAGGTCAATCCCTATTTCCATGTCTACATTTTCCATTTCCTTAGATATTCCTGTTCCTACACGTTTCTTTATCAATGTTTTAAGCTAGTCTGAAAACAAATGTTATACTAGTTTTACATGCTACATCATTACCGCAGAAAGAGAGAAAATACACCCAAAATAATGTGAATTACATCAATGGTAAAATTATTAGACATATGGAAACTAACATTTACCCGATTAATCACGTGCTCCACATCATGTAGAAGTTCACCCTATAAAATGGTTTTGTATGGAGACAGACTCTATGGGCCACATGTATGAACCTGTTAAGGTCTAAAACTCACTTTTTTGCCCATAGATTACTATGGGCAAAAGAGTGAGTTTTAGACCTAAACAAGTTCATACATGTGGCCCTATGTGTATAACTGACATGTGCATTAAGCCAACATGAAACAACTTTTTCAGTTCGCCGTTGACATGCTTTTTCTGTCTGAACATTGCTGCTGTCACATTGACTTATATTGAATTTAAAATGAATTCTATTTCTATTTTAACTTGAATTCAAGATTAAATATTAATAAACATTGCTGAGACTCCAGCACAAAAATTTTAAGAACCTTGTATGAGGTTGGCAAACTCACTGTATGAAGATTTATGTGAATGTTTGCTTGGTTTTTCTTAGCACATTAGAATAGGTGAAATATTTTATGTAAGCGAAATCTGTATTTGCTTACATTTATTTTCTTGAGGAATGTAGGTCATAGCCACAAACTATAATACAGGTCTGACAATTTATCCCACTGGGAAAAGTTATAACATTTTTCTTTTCTTTTCGAAATAGGAACCGAGGGAGGCATGTATGAAGTAAGGCACTTCGAAGTGAATTGTTGAGTCTCAATTTCAGTGTACAATGTGCCTGAATGTATGAAATGGTTTTGGTGCGATTATAAATGGTCTAAAGTTCGACGCACCTCGCCTATGTGTTAGGCACATTATGGAACTTAGGCGCATTAGTAATGTTCCAAACATATGTAAGGGCTATAGATAGGCTGGAAATAAAAGAAAAGTCAGTAGAATAGCATGTCAGTGAATAGAAACTATGGGACTGATCTTGCAAGTCCCAGCAATACCTATGGTGTGCTGGCTCTTGCTGTATGTAGAATAAAGGGTGAGAGCAGCAAAAATACATTTAAAATTTAATGTAGTAAAAATAAAAAAAATAATTTAATGTAAAATTAGTTTTAGATTCTATTAAATTTAAATACATTTTATAGGAGATATTTTTTATATTTTTGGGATATATATTTTTATATTAATTTTATATGTTAACTTTTTTTAATTAAATTTAAATAATTTAAATTTACATAGTTTGATAATTATCAGAAATTACTTTTTATTATTGTACTGTTGTAAGTTGAGAAATATTGGCCATTTTTTTCCCTAACAGCAAATCTAGCTCCACTTCAACTCCTCAGGCTCAAGCAGATCACATTGAAATAGGTCTGCCTGTCCGAGCAGTAATGCGCTTAGTTTTGCCGAACCACATTCATATATGTGTCTAATATTACGAGGGTGGTATGACATGCCCCCAGAAAACCCCTTCCTGTCAGGCACATTAGAAAGTGTCGAGTCTTCTGAACAATGCGCCTAACACATTCATTTGGCGCATTAGATATCATAGCCGGCTCAGTTAGGCACATTTTACACCAGAAAAGGGTAAAAAACCTGATCATACATATCTCCCCAAGTGTGCTGATTGTGCTAATTTGTTTCCTAATCTTTATTGTAGTCTATGTCTATTTTTATGCAGAGCTCTAAATCTAAGTAGACATAGATTCTGAATGCTAAAAGTCACCACTTGAGACAGTTCTGTAGATTATTGAGTACAATTATTACATTAAACTCAGTAATAACACTGTTTGCAGTAGCCTACTAGGCTCCCCTAGCTGCAGACAGTCAGTAGTTTATCTTTTACCATTATCTCTATGCAGGTCATTTGGAGCTCTGTAACAGAAAAAGTGAGCTCTGACCACTTTAAAGGTAATCGGCTCATGTTAAAAGTGAAGCTTTATGGTGTTATGTAGGAATGTGTTTTCTCTGCCGAGAAAAAGAAAAATATTTATTAATATTTATCACCTAATAATAAAATTTGTCTCTAATTCTTTCTTATGACTACTACAATCATATTACTCTTAGGAGGATCAAAGAAATAAATCTAAAATAAATTAGATTTTTTTTCCTGATTAGGGACAAAAGAAAAGTTAGGGCAACATGTCCCAATACACAAGCACCGTTTTTGTGGGTCTATTTTGCTCCAAAAACAATTTTGATGCCATATTCTCAATGTAAATGAACTGTTGTACACCAAAACTAGGTGCATTATACACCAGGCCCGACACATTGTAATGCGCCTAAAAAGACGCATTACATATAGTAGCAATGATATACTGTGCGCCTCCATAATGCAATGCGCCTTTTTAGACGCATTACATACACTGGTAATGATACGTTATGCGCCTCCGTTACGCAATGTGCCGCGATAGGCACATTACATACACTATTAATGATATGCAGCGCACGCATTTGCTATGCGCCTTTTTAGGCCCAATAACCTAAAAGGCGCATTAAGTTTAACTATGCAAGTAACCAGATGCCAGATTTTTTGAAAAAGATCGTACTTTTCAGGCGCAATTTACACTGTTTAAATGCGCTAAACTGCGTACCCCCCGGCATTTTCAGACATGTCTCCCTTAGTGTCCAAATATTTGTCATTTATTAATGTAATGTTAACAATTACAGTCTGGGGACATTTGAGGTAAATGAACTGTTTAAACGTTTTTCACACATTAGTATTTTGTATACTTTGTTTTAGTTCAATTCTTTTACAAAACATGAATATCCCCATTAACTTTCATTGATCTTTTTGCTGCAGAAGAGCCATTTGTTGGCTTCAGATAGCCTCCATTCTATTAGTCTGTTATGTTTGGTAGCCAGAACAACTTAGTCTGCAACACTACTCTACTCCACATTCAGTGTCGGACTAGGATGCCTGGGGCCCAGTGGAGTTGATAAATCTTGAGGCCCATTCTACAGCTACTGCACATGACCGCACATACTGCGCATGACTCTTCCTTGCTGCCTCTCTTTTAATGTCTTTTTCCCTGAAAATCAGCTCCCAGCCCATCACACCCAAGGGCCCAATGGGGGTTCTCCAAGTTCCCCTCTGGGCCATTCCAGGCCTTTCTAAGTTCTCTTCAGTTTTACCATTAATGCCAGTGGTTCCATGGGTCCTAATAAAAGCAGACTTAGGATCCTAAACTGCTTCTGTTTTGACCAGCTAAAAACAGAAGTGGGACTCTAGATAGAACTTAGGGCCACATGTATGAAAACTGTCTGGGTCTAAAAGTAACCTTGTTGCCTATAGCAACCAATCAGAGCGCCCCTTGCATTTCATATAGTGCTCTGGAAAAATTAAAAGGGGCGCTCTGATTGGTTGCTATGGGCAACAAAGTGAGTTTAGAACTACACAGTTTTCATACATGTGGCCCTTTGTGTAAGCTTACCAATATTCTGTCCATTTGTGCCTGAATTAGACTACTGAATAGCTTTTTTTTTTTTACACAATGTAGAGGTTCAATGACGTCTACCCTTGACACCTTGCTAGTTTGTTAAAGGGGTTGTCTCATCTTACTGTTTCATAGAGTCAGTAGCATTCTTTCATTCATGTATCCTGTCACTTCCTAGTCAAACTGTGGGTAACTAGCATATAAGCTATGTGTATTCAGACTTCTGCTAATTAGTCTAGATTACATAAACAAACAGAGAAGCTTCAGAGCTAAAGTACATATTAGTAATTAGTGTCTTTTGTTTGAAAGATCAGATAACACACAAGCTCTCAGGCTGCCAGCAGTTCTGTTCTGTAACCTGTGTGATGACCTCATTCTCTGCTATCAGATAAGAAAAACAGCAGAGAAAGAGCAAACAAACAGGTCAGTAACTAGAGAAACCTGAGAGCCCTCAGACGGTGTTAAAATCATTTGTGGCTCCTCAACTAAAAAAATTAACAAAGCAATATCATTGGAAAAGTCTTCATTTTGTGTTCCCTACAGGTTGAAAGCTAATCTTTGTTGTGAGACAATCTATTTAAGTACACTATACTGAAGTGCTATCATCAGAATGACTGCAAAATAATTTAAGATATGGACATACTAACAGTTTGAATACCAAGGCCCTGGTAGCTGGTAACTTTATCTCTAACATTAAAGTAGTAGAGAGTAAAATAACAAAAATAAAGAATTATTGTAAATGAAAAAGCAATACTAATATACAAGCAGCAATGGGAATGATAAGGTCTATTAGAGCAGTGTCTAATACAAAGGGTGAAATAAACTAAAGGCGACATCTATGAATTTGCATGCGCCATTCTTGTAACTTGGCGGCGACACAACAGTTCTAAATAGATAGATTAGTTTTATAATCAAAAGCATGAAATTTTTATGCGGCAAAACCCTTTGGTGCATAAAAACTCAAATCGTCGAATAGAGTGTTATTCGTTAAACTTTGTATGACAGTTTTGCACCGAACTTTGGTGCATTAAAATGTGTCGTCAGGTGCACATTGCACCGAGTTTGGCCGTATACCTGTTCATACATCTATAGCACTGCCAATGTACTGCAAAAATAGGCAAAGGTGAATTCATAGATGTCACCCTATGTATTTATCTCATGTATATTATTTCTCAGTTATGACTGACAAGAATATCATATAAGGTTAACCAGCAGTCTCATGAATGAGTATGTATGCCTTATGTATTTGTTCTGAATCAGTGTATTTTATCACCAGCACAAATGTACCTGTCTACAATGGAGACTACAGCTGACAGATGAAACAGAAGAGGCCATAAACTGACTGAGGCTCATTTATCATTTAGTTGTACTGTGCTGTTCATTTTCCTCCATATGACACAATTACTTGCTTTCTTCACAATTAATATTATTCAAAACTATTGCACTTGTTTTGGCCTTTTTAACCCTGTCAAGTCCTATAACAGGCTCTCTAGGATATTTGTGTGGACCAAGGAGGACATCATTTAATGTAATTTGTGTGTGGGGGTGTGTGTGCATAACATCCTTCTGTTATTTGTGAAAAATGGTTATATGGTCTCCCGCAGTTTGTAGTGAACTAGTAATAAGGATCAGCGGTGCAAAATCAGTTGAAAACTAGCTGTAGCTTTATTAAATGATATAATTGCCACATCTATCTCTTATATAAGCCTTGATTTACTACTCGTTCATCGACCTATCCAATTGGGATCTCGCAGTTATCTACTTCGGGAATATCTGTTACAGTCTAATATAAGAACAGGTCTTCACTACAATAATTATGATTGGAAATTCTCTATAAGGGCTCGTTCACACGGCTTATCCTGGGACTGATTTCAGCCATATTGGAGCGCGCAATACGGCTGAAATCAGTCCCAGGCATTACGGTAATCCACAGTTCTCATATAGAACTATGGATTCCGTCTCCTCTCCCCGCTCGGCGAATACGCCGAGCGGGGATAAAGTGACATGTCAACTATTTACGGTGTGTACGTGCCGAGAATAATGAATGTCTATGGGGCCGGCGGGCTGCCGGCCCCTTGCCCCGCCCCTGCTGCGTGGCAGCCGGCGTAATTGTGGGGCGAAATCCGTCCCGCAATTATGTCGGCAATAAGCCGTGTGAACTGGCCCTAAGAGTGAGACCACACAAAAAGCTGCCTGCACGTGATCTAGCCCCCATGTGGCTAATAATGGCCGCATGTGTTTGCCTGAGAAATAGTGATGTCACTGGCAACCTCAAGCGGGTATTGGTAACTGTGGCATCATCTGCACCGTGGGACCACCATAGCTAGAATGTTTTGTGCCTTTAATAGTTACACTTCTTGCAGTAGAGTATATGTTCTGCAGATCTTAAAGTATGTCACTTTATGAATCATTTTTTATTTGGTGTCAAGCTTTCCCTCCTCCTAGAAATGATCAACTATTTTAAGACTAAGGGCCACATGTATGAAAACTGTCTAGGTCTAAAATTCACTTAGTTTCCCATAGCAACCAATCAGTGCGCCTCTTTCATTTCATATAGTGTTCTGGAAAGATTAGAGGGGCACACTGATTGGTTGCTATGAGCAACAAAGTGAGTTTTAGATCTAGACAGCTTTCATTCATGCAGTTTTTATAATGTACAATGATCAGAGCATCTAAGTTCTTATTTACATGCACATACATCTTAAATGCATATCCCCTCTTTTACTGTTTTTAACTTCAGAAATGGATTGTAATTCTGCAGGGTAAAGGAGGAGAACTAAATAGCAAAATTCTGAATCCATAATTTGTTTTTGTCTTAAGACAAAGTCTGTGCATTACCAACATAAACTGCTGTTTGCATGTTTCATTATAAGGCTCTGTTCACACTGTGTTAGCAGTGCATTGGAAAAGCTCCTGGTGTATGTGGTGAATGCAGACATAGGATCCTTTTACTTGAATGAGCCCAAGAGATTACCATTTTAGTCTCCACGTGGGCGGTATATAGTGGGATTTGGAATATTGCAGAAGACTGCTCTATTCCATGAAGAGGCATCCATTACAAAAACATATTCGGATGTAGCAGAGTTCAGCTTGACCAAGATGTCACAGATTTTCGTGTTATCTGCTTTTACCTGTAAACTGAGCATTGAAATATCTTAGATAACATTGTGCGTTATCTGTCAAGCTTACTTTTGTTACATTTTTACCATGAGGTATATGCTATTTTTTTCAGTAATGGGAGCCTATCGCATCTACTGGAAGCATCCGTTAAATGTAAACATTAGGAGCTTTTTTCAGAAAATGTGCTTAATGGAAACACAAGGTTCAATGTTGATACATTTTAAATTTTTTTTTTTACATTTTTCTTTTCAAACTTTATACGTCATTACTTCTAGATTATTGGTTCACAAAGCTTCACTGGGTAATGCCTAGCATTTCTATTAGGGCACATCCACAGGACATCTGACGCGGTTTTCATATGCTTATTGCTTGTGGATTTAGGGTTATTTTTTAATTGCAGGTTTAAAGTCAGAAAAGAGTCCCATTCATTTCTATGAGGTTAAAAAACACATTAAAATGTTTAATTAATGTTTTGGGGCATGTTTTACATGAGGTTTTTAGCTACCCCCATTGACATTGTTAGTGAAACTATACAGAGGTCACTAGTACAAGAGAAAAGGGTTAAATGATGTAATTATTTCAGTCAAATGAAAATCTTATAATTTCCAACAAACACAAGAGGAATTTGTTCATTATTGTTTCTGTCTATGGTTTATCTAAAGTTATTTGGCCGACCTATTCTCTCATTGGTTGCTTCGTGTCCCTCCAATCTCTAATCATTGATGATACACATTTGTTTATATATGTATGGCGATTGAGATGATTACTGTAACATTCCATCCCTTATTTCTCAACATCCGATCAATTAGCTACCCCCGACAATAAACAATCTGTTTTTATAGTATTCAATAATCAAAACTTTAGTTAGATATGTTTTTTTTCTTGTTTTAAGCAAAACAAAGATAATATAAAGATTACTGCTACGCAAATGTATGTTGATTAAACTAACCAATGGTATTGCAAATTGTAATCAAAAGAGAGAAGAAATGGAGATGATGTATTGAATAATATAATGTTACCACACCTTCATACCAACCTGTATAAAAACGTGTATGTATTAACCAAAATGCTTTTGAATCAACTTGATGTCAGGCGTCAATCTTCCGACATAATGTGAATATGTCGATGCTGATATTGATTCTAAAACCAGCACAACACGGACTAAGTCTAGGGTTTTTAGCAACAACAACAATACACTTCCACATGTTTTCCGTGTGGAATACAACCAAAGAATTAATATGTACTTTAATTGTACTGTAATTAATAGGTTTTTTATGCCTCGTCGGATTTAAATACCACACGCAGAAAATTAGTGTTGTATGAACTACAATATGTACTTTCTATTGAGGTCAATGAGAAAGGTTTACTTTCGGTTTTAGACGAGTATTTCAAGTTGGAATCTGCATGGATTCCAATCGGAAATACTTGTCATATGGACAGAGCCTTATTTTTGTAACATCAAAACCTCTTGTGGCTCTACTGAGTTTACCAAGAAACCCAATGGGGATCTATGTTTGAATCTGAAGACTTATTGGAGGTCTGTGTATTACAGCGAAAATATGCACACTAAAAAGTGGATGCACTACAGCTGTCTGAAAAAGACCTTATCTATTACTGAACAGTAATTAACAGGAGCGCAAAAACACCAGAGAAGGTTCCCATTTGAGCTATGACCACTTTGCCGCTGCTATATGGGCTCTCACAATTTGATCAAAATGTGCTATGAATATCAGATGTTCATCATATATTCAGTGCTTGTCTATGTATTAGCCTTTGTGTGTTTTTTG
The DNA here is from genome assembly GCA_025379985.1 of Phyllomedusa bahiana. NCBI lineage: Eukaryota > Metazoa > Chordata > Amphibia > Anura > Hylidae > Phyllomedusa > Phyllomedusa bahiana. The sequence continues at coordinate 87,667 of JAODAL010009836.1, forward strand.
CTGTTTTTTTGTGTGCTTGCAGCCATGGCAGTGTGTACCTGTGCAATTTGTGTTGCATTGTTTGAAAGTTTTAACCATTTTTGGGTTATAATTACCAGGAGTCACAACTATATGAAGATGGTTTTATGTAAACATATATACTTAAGAAATATATAATATAGATGGACATATTATAAAAAAGGACCTAATCATTTACACTGGTATACACCATGCCATTAATTTGGATTTCCCTCCTATGATATCTCATCACTTATGATCTGCAAATGACCAACCTCTGAGACCCCTGCTGATCATAAGAAAGATCGGTATGGGTTTATCCCTATTTACAGGCTACCCTACAGCAGCACACGTCTCCTGCTATGCAGAGAAACGTTAGCGCGGCTATGCAACAACAACAGTAGGAGGTCCACAGCGATAAATCATGGCTTAAGCCCTTTATTTCTCAGGATTGGTCAGACCCCCAGCAATCATAAAGTCACAGCATATTGCATTGATATACTGTCATTTTATGAGATGAGAATACCCCTATAACCTCTAGCTGCTGTGTTTCTCCATTTACTAAATCCTACTTTAATGGTAATCATGTGCATCACCTTCTTCCTTTAAAGCGAACAAGCACAGAGACACAAATAAGCATTGTAAGTTATATTGCAACAGAGGAAAATGTATCTCTTAAGCTCCCTGATGGTATGTAATGTGGTCGTGAACAACCGTCATCATATAAAACAATAACTTTAGTGAAAAATAAATATCATATGAGGTCCCCAGTGTGTTACTGTGCAGAGAAGAAAAAATTACCTTAAATGTAATAGTGCAAACCAGGATACTCTTAACACCTGACATTTCTGTTTTGCTTTTCATATAAACCAGTCTGCTAGAAAAATTTTTACTTTCCATCCCAGTGTTACTACAGGAAAATAGTTTCTGTCACAAGCTAATTCTTGATTACAATGTGTCAGTAACATTTCACTGATCAGGCGAACCCATTGATGAGAAAAATGGCAATCATCATACGAAAAATATGTAACTTCCCAATAGAAATAAAATGTATAAAGATTCGATCATGTAATTCCCTTAGAATAGAGAGCTGATGGTGTTTTTGGGGCGAGGTGTGTTGAACTCATTTACCCTGATTGGCACTATTGCAGCTTAATATACTAATAAAAGAATTGCAGGCAAAATATTCCTAGTCATCTTTCCACTTTTGCATGGTCATGGTAAACTGTGGCAAGGGCAAAGGCATAGCTTGTATCTTGTTCCTTTACAGCTGTGATACCACAACACAGAGTGGCACACTTAGGTCAGTCACTAAGGACGGCGCCTGGTAGCTCATTTGTTAACGTGTGCCAGCGTTCAATTTTCTTGTCTTTGTTTTTCAGGCAGTCAAACCAATGTTTGAGACGTTCTCCCTTTGCATTAATTCCCAAAACAACTCCACCTATTAATAGAAGAAAACACACTATTACACAGTTCAGTTGCTGCATGTGTCTATCATTTATTTACACTGCAGAAAGCTATAGAATGTCTAAGAGCGGGTAACTGTAACAACTGGGAATTCTCTCTTATAAAGATAGGCATGAAAAAAAGATTTTAATAATATGTCTAAAAATACAGTGACCCCTTAATATACAATATTATTTGGTTCCAGGACAACCATTGTATGTTGAAACCATAACCATAAAGTGGCACTTTGGTCCAAGTATCACCATTTTTTTTACCCAACATGAGGCCAGAGGAGGATAAAAGAAAATGAAGCAGATACTAATACAGATAAAGACGTCCATACATATAGTCAGAAAGAGCTGCTGGAAGCTGGAAATCACTTTCTATATTGAGAGTAGGAGATTATTTGGGTCATGTACTTTATATATGATCTATCAGTAAAGTAGAAAATTGGATGCCCTCACCTGGTGCCAAAGAAACCAGTTCATCATGGAAACTGTAAAAATCAGTATAGAACATGCAGTACCACACTGTACTGTAGAGAGGTGCTGCTAGGCCAGAAATCACTGCACTTCACTAACACAGATGTTTTACAAGTAAAATGTTCATGATGAATGGTTGGATCAGTGTCTGGGACATTGTAAGTTGAAACCAGACTCAACATATAATGTGAAAGACCATAAATATTGTATTCTGTGGTCATTGTAACTTAAGGAACCACTGTATTCTAATTCAGTACATAGAATTGGAACATTAATTATATTTTCCAACAACTGGACCAAGGACCAAGGTACATCCTTTGTATATAAATGAAAGGAGATTTAGGGCGACATGTATGAACCTGGTGCCGACTCGTTAATTCTACCTCTGTTTTTCAGAGTGTAAGATCCAACAGTATGTATGAAAGTGTCTTATAGTACTTTATAAGTATATCCCGTTCTATTCCAAAAGTAGTCTTAACCATGCCACTTTGAGACTGGTATGGATTTGTATGACAGTTTCGCTCCAAACTTTGAATGACTCTGGTGTGACACACACCCATTCATCATTGGTACAATTAAAATGTGTTGTGTCTGGCATTCAATGTGGCAAGTTTTGGCGTACAACGGTTCATACATCTATAGAACAGGGCTACGAAAGCACGGCAAAAAAAAAAGGCACAGCACTGTTCATACATGTCGCCCTTAATCTTAAGAGACTTAGGAAAGCTGAACTTGATGCATATATACAGTATGTAACTATAAATAACCACATATTTCTATTTTATTCTTTAGCTCTTTTTAGACTTACTCGGTACTGTTGTAATAAATACCAATAGAGGGGGATTAAGGGCGACATGTATGAATGAAGGTGCGCCGAAGTGAACAGTCGAGTCTCATTTTCAGTGTATAATGCGCCTGAATGTATGAAAGTGGTTTTTGTGCGTTCATTAATGATGTATAAAGTTCAACGCGCCTCGCCTGTGTGTTAGGCACATTACGGAACTTAGGCGCATTAGTAATGTTCCAAACATGTATTAAGATTATAAACAGGCTGGGAATAAGAGAAAAGTCATTAGAATAGCATGTCAGTAAATAGAAACTATGGTAGTGATCTTGCTTGGTGGAACACAGGTCCCAGCAATACCTGTGCTGTGCTGGCTCTTACTGTATGTAGAATAAAGGGTGAGAGCAGCAAAAATACATTTCAAATTTAATGCAGTAAAAATTTGAAATATAAAAAATACGTCTGTAAATACTCCCGCAAATACATCCGTATTTTCCATTGGCATCAGTTCTAAGCTAATTGTTCATTATTTTAGGTGTATTTGGTGATGTATTTGCGGATGTTAATATGTCCGTAAATACGAACCGAAATAAGCCGTGTGAACATAGAAATCCTGCTTGGAGGACCACTGGTCCCAGCAAGACCTGTGCTGTGCTGGCTCTTGCTGTATATACTAAATAAATAAAAGGTGAAAAAAGCAAAAATACATGTTACATTTTTGGTATTAACCCCTTAACGACCCTGGACGTATGAGTATGATTGCCGCTAACACCAGGTACCAAAACATGATGGAAACCCTACATGTTTGGTATTGCCAGATGTGTATCAACCTGTAGAATACAGATAACATTATATTTACCGAAGATTGAATGCCATAAAAGCAAAACACCTGGAAACATGGCGAAAATAAGTTTTTTTCACAATTTGTCCCACTTGGAATTTTTTTGCGGTTTCACAGTATATTCTATAGTACAGTGAATAACACCATTAGAAAGTACATCTTGTCCCGCAAAATAAAAGCCCTCATAGGTCTATGTAGGTGGAAATATAAAAATGTTATGGCTCTAGGAAAGGCGAGCAGGGAAAAACGAACGTGTCAGCAACAAAAAAATGCCGGGTCCTTAAGGGGTTAAAAAAGACAAAAAATAACATCAGTACAACATCATCATTGGCTTATTTAATGTAAAATTAGTTTAATTTTCTCTGTATTTTTAAAACCTTTTATAGCTGATATTTCTTTCTTTGGAGATTTTATATATATTTTGTTTAATTTTAAATGATCAACTTTTTCTATACATTGAATTCGTTTTTATACAACTTTGATATTTATCTTTATTAATGAATTAATTTTAAAGACAACTCTATTTTATTAGTGTACTGTTGTAACAGTAGTCCTAGAGCACATTTTGCCCCATTGCAATAAGTTCTAGCTTCACTTCGCCTCCTTCGACTCAGGTAGACCACATTGAACTAGGTCTGCCTGTCGGAGCTGTAAAGCGCCTCACTTTGCCGACCGGCATTCCTACATGCGTCGATGTTTTCGAATCTGGTGTGTCTCACCCCAGAACGCCCACAGCACGCCCAAATAACGCCCCATCATGTTAGGCGCATTACAAAGTGGCAAAGCTCGCGTCTAACATCGAATTTGAGCGTCCGACAGTGGAGTCGTCACAGTGAGGCGCAGTATACGTCTGAAATATGTTAGGCACATTAGACATCGTAGCTGGCTCGGTTAGATGCATTGTACGTCAGAAAAAGGGTGAAAAACCCTTTCATACATGTCGCCCTAAGTGTCAAAAAGAGTCTGTAAGCAGTTTGGACGCCTTTAAATTGCTAACAGCACTAGATAGGTGACTCCCAAACTAGTTATAACATAACTATGTTGATCGTGGTGCTAATTACACAAAAACATTTGAATCCATCTTGCACCACAATCCCTAGTCTCCTGTGGGCATTCCATAATTGTGGCGTGTCCTGGATTCTGCAGTAAACGCTCACCAATCCTTTACCTCCGTTCCTGAGTCGTCTCCTGGATGGATCAGACAATAATCACTCTAGAGCAAAGTGGGAGCATTAATCGGAGAAGACATTCCACATTTAGGGAATGCCCAGAATGCCTGCACAAGATGGTTGAAAACTTCTTTTTCTCACCTATGCAGGTAGTTAATACATCAACAAAGGTTTATTTTAAATGGTTTACATGTCACCTACAGTATTTGATCAAAACCCTCATCTCTCACCAATTTCCTTAATATGGCATATAATAACCACTGTGACACATTCCTAGTGACATATGCATTCCAGAAATTGGACTTTTCATAGTCTCTTTTCTTAAAGGTAAAATCCCCTGCGCAGATCGCTCGCAGCTATCTACGAGCCGACCAGGCTTGAGAATGAGGAGGGTGGTGCTTGCGGCCGTCTTCCCCATTTACTTCTATGAGAGTTCAGAATACAGCCAAGTGAGTGTGCTCAGCTATAGTCAGCTGCTCCCATAGCAGTGCATGGAGAAGACAGCCACAAGAACCACCCTCCTCATTCTTATGCACAATCGGCTTTAAACTAGCTGCGAGTGACCTTGCAGGGGTTTTTACTGTGTAGTAAAACCCCTTTAAATAACTATGTTTGTGCATTTTCTCCACTTACCTATAAAGTCATTTGATTTCCCAATGTCATAATCCCAAACTGTTACCTCTAAAGTCTTTTTTGCAAGGTCACTGTGTTTTATTTCATAACAAAATTCCTGTAGAAAGAAAGAAATGTTTTAAGTGCTAGGAAGGAGAAAAATGTTAGGATGTTGCTAAACCTGTTTTTCTCTGCTGCTAGTTGAAAAAGACACAAAATAAGTGAACAAAGTGCAGTCTTATTTAGCTGGGATTTTTTTTTTAAATTAAATGTCTTTTATTTACTGGATTTTTTTTCTGTTTTGTCAAAACTGTGATTGCATCCAAAAAGAGAAATATTGAGATATTTTCATATGTGAAATATTTATTGCAGAAATTCCGTTGACTATTCCTTACACCTAAATATGGTTTATAAAATCCATATATATTCTGTTAGTATCAACCAACTCAACTGACATGCATTCAATAAATTTTTAGTTGCAGAAATTTTTGCATGAAATCGACTGCAAATAAACTCGACTCCCTTTAGGCTCTTTTCCTGTTTTTTGCCAAAAAATAACAAAAACTTTTGCATCAAAACTGCATTGCATGATCAAGCCCTATTATTGTCTATGCATGGCGCTTTTGCGGCATTCTTTTCCTTCTTTATTCGTTGTGTTTATGTAAATAGCTAATGAATATGTTACACTTAAAAAAAAAGTGGCAAAAAAGTCATTAAAGCCTCCTATGTACATACTTTTTTTATTCTACAGCCCTGGAAAAAATTAAGAGAATACTGCAAAATTTTCAAGTTTCTCAGATTTTTTCTCTTCAATAGTAAATTTTTGGAGAAAAATGTACATTGTTATTTTATTATATAAACTACTGACAACATGTCTCAGAGATTCTAAGCAAACAATTTTGTATTTATTTGCAGTAAATGAGAAATCTTCAAAAAAAATTAAAAAGAAGCAGTGCTGTCAGACCTCAAATAATGCATAGAAAACAAGTTCATATTTCTTTACAAACAGTAAGACTAATGTTTTGTCAGGAAGAGTTTTCTTTTCAACTCCTCTGGCATGGTAAAAGTTATCTTTTCATACAAATTCATTTGGCCTATTCCTAGCACTTGTTTTGCCATCCAGCTTGTCCTATTGCAAGGGGATTGTGAAGACAACAGCAGTGTTTTTTATACTTTTCTTAATTAAATAAGATTTGGTTCAGGTGATCACCTAATCAGAAGCACATTAAATATAATGAGGTTTGGTTTGAAGTAAACTTACTCGGGAATGGAATGGCTGTCAGACATGTAGAGATGCTGACTTTTAGAAAACTGTGCAGTAGAAAAAGGCAATAATTTCAGGTGTTTTTTATTGCATTTTTTACAATTATATTTGGTGATGCTATTTCATTTAGTTACATTTGTTATGTTTTTTTTCAAGTCCTATAAAGTATTTTATTTGTAAATGACAGACAAAAACACAGTAGCTAGAGCATGCTTCATTTTAAAAATAATGTAATGGACCCCCAAAAAAATCCATCAAAAGAAAACAAAACAAAAACATTGTTTACTCTACATTTTATATTTATATAGACTTACATGTACCATGTGGCCACACCGTTTATGAGCAATAAAAACTGCATAAAAACACTGTGAAAAATGCTGTATATGTAATTACACTAAGGATGAAATACCCATCAAAGGATAAGAGCATGCTGTGGTCTTTAATTTCTGCACCATGGTCTGCATTTTCTTATCTGTCGCATGTAAATGGACTTTAGAACACCTTCCATATTATACACAGGGCCTGTTTTTCCCATCTGCTCTTATGTTCTCATTAATACCAGCTGTATAAATAGAGAGCACTATTAAGGTGCATAAAAAAGCTACAAAAAAGGGTTTCAAACTGAATGCTTTACCTCGAATATGGGTTGCAGTTCCGTCCCTATAATGTTATAGAATATTCAAAAGATGATTGATAAATCTTTCTTTTAAAGAAAGGCTGGAAAATAAGTCACCTTATAGATGATTTTTTAAAAAAAAATATGAATATATACCGGTGTAACAAAGCTTAACTTTACAATTAATGCATTTTGATACTGTGGCAAAGAAAGTTATCTAAATTTTTTTTATTCAAAGCTTTTCAATGGCTTTTGTTGAGGTCTGAGATCAGATAACCACGTGGAGTGAGAATTCACTGCCACATAAACTTAGCTACATTAGCTAAATTTGTGTATCTGTCTATCTATCTAATCTATCTGTCTATCTAGTCACTCACTCTAGACACTCTCTTTGAATTATATGGTTTTATCAAGACTTAATAAAAAGACATCTGGTCTTTAGAAGATCTTAAAATTAGTGAAATGCAACCTTAAAGTAACAACAACATGTCAAATTATGGTGTGTCATTATTTATTTAACAAATACTGTGCCAAAATGCAAAAGCATCATTTGAAAAATTAAGCACTCCCTTACTGCTTTTATAAAAATTCAGAGGGTAAGCAGTAGCCATGTGCTGCTAATCAAATGCCTTCAATGAATTGCTAATTGTATGACCACTGTTATGAAAGTCGAAGTTTTGGCAGTCTGTTGGTCTGAAATAGGTGTGTGTTACAACAATGCCAAGAAGGAAACAGCAATGATCTTATCTAAGCAATTGTTGCTGCTCATAAATCTTATAAGGGTTATTAGGTCATTTAGAAACAATTTGAAGTCCAGCATTGTACAGTGAGAAATTTGATTCAAGACAGTTGACAATGTTCCCGGGAGTGGACATCTCAGCAAATTCAATGTAAAGTCAGACTTTGAAATGCTTAGAGAAATTGCAAAAAAACCCTCCAATAAATACATTTTTCGAGTACACAGGTCTCAGTGAGTGTTAAATATTTAAGTTCATGACAGCACATTAAGAGAAAGACTGAACAAGGATTGCATGATTGGAAAGATAACTAGGAGAAAGCTTCTTTTTTTCTAAAAATAACATGGCAGCATGGATTAAATTTGCAAGGTTGTATCTGAACAAACCACAAGACTTCTGGAGCAATGTTCTGTAGACAAACAAGATGGAAATAGTGATGTTTGGCCATAAAGCACAGCAACACTTTTGGAGAAGACTAAACAGCATACCAGCACAAACACCCCATACCTACTGTAAAGCATGGTGGTAAAGAGATGATGACGTGAGCTTCTGTTGCAGCCACATGACCTGAGCACCTTGCAGTCAATGAGTCGACCATGAACTCTGTTATATATCATAGTATTCAACAGTCTACTTAACACCCAAAGGTATTCCAAAACTGGGTCATGCAATAGGATAATGATCCCAATCATAGCAGCAACTTTATAAGAGAATGGCTGAAAAAGAAAGGAGTCAATGGCCCAGTCAAAGTCCAGACCTCAACCCAATTGAAATGCTGTGGCAGAAGCTTAAGAGAGCTATGGAAAACAAATGCCCACAAATCTCAATGAACTGAAGAAACATTGTAACAAAGAGTAGCAAAATTTCCTCCAGTACAAAGTGAGAAACTGATAAAGTTATGGCTGCTAAAGGTGGTTCTATAAGATGATGAGGGTTTACTTAGTTTTTCGCACATGGCTTTTCCACTTTGTCTTTCTTTTTGTTAAATAATAACATGGTGTACATTGCTGTTCATCTAAGATTGTATTTAAAGAGGATCTGTGACATTTCCTGACAGGTCTGTTTTATACAATATTTATGTTCCATATGAAATAACAATACTGGAACATCGTCACATATATACAGCTCTGGAAAAAATTAATAGACCACTGCACAGTTTTCTAAAAGTCAGCTTCTATACATGTCGGACAGCCATTCCATTCCAGTGTCAGCTGAATTCCAATCAAAGTCCACCTCATTCTACTTAATGTGCTTTTGATTAGGCGATCAGCTGAACCAAATCTTATTTAATGAAGGAAAGTATAAAAAACACTGCTGTGGTCTTCACAATCCTCTTGCAATAAGACAAGCTGGATGGCAAAGCAAAGAATAGGCCAAAAGGAATTTGAATGAAAAAATAACTTTTAAAATGCCAAAGGAGTTGAAAAGAAAACTCTTCCTGACTTAAAACATTAGTCTTATTGTTTATAAAGAAATATGAACTTGTTTTCTTTGCATTATTTGAGGTCTGACAGCACTGCTTCTTTTTAATTTTTTTGAAGATTTCTAATTTACTGCAAATAAATACAAAATTTTTTGCTTTGAATTTCAGAGAAGAGAAAAATCAGAGAAACTGAAAATTTTGCAGTGGTCTCTTAATTTTTTCCAGAGCTGTATATATGTTGTACTGTTCGTCTGTTGTTCATTCTATAAATGTATTACTGAATCTATCAGCTGAGTGTTATCATTCCAGTTTTCAATGGGTGTGTCTCTGCATGCATTGACTGTCAACGCTGATTGTACTATGTTAGGCTGGGCAGAGACACCTTCCCCAATTGGTAACACCTATCTGACAGATTCAGTAATATATTTCTAAAAGGAATAACAGAGGAACAGCACAACACAGCGTTATAAAGAAGATGCTCTAGAATTGTTTTTTTCATTAGGAACACACATATTTTCTAAAACAGTAGTATTTACTAAAACAGACATGTCAAAAGATGTCACAGATCCTCTTTAAAATAAATGTAAATTGGTGCAAAGAATTGGCACATTAATTATATTTTCTAATGACTGCACACAGGATTAACATACATTCTTTAAAATGCTTAGGAACTGACCTCATTAAACTCTGGATTTAACGTCTTCTTTTTCACAGCAGTTTTATGTTTTGATTTCTTGTCTTCATCAGGTTTTAAGTATCTGGAACACAAATAATGTGCACTAATTATCTACTGTCTAAATCATAATGGAATTACACAGAAGAGAAGCAGTTTCTTGGCCTCATCTAAAAGGTGTAAGTGCTAATGTCTTCTTGGCAACACCAGTTGGACAGTATTAGAATGTACTCAGACCATGGCCGTGATGCATGTCAGTTAAATCTTAGAAGTAAAAGCCAATGGGGCACATTTTCTGTGACAATTTCACTAGAATTCTGGCATAGAATACATTTCACATTTGTTATGTATTTTAAACGATTATGCCCAGTGTCTCATAAAAGGGGTGTGACTTGTGGATAGTGATATGGCTTTGTGGAAAAAGGGCATGGCTTAACATGCAACCTCATGCGGCAAAACATTTTTGGCAGGGTTATTGGTGTAAGCTCAACCAACCAATAGATGGTGTAAAGTTGTACAAAAGTGTTTAAACATGTCCCAGATTTATCATACAGACTGAGCCAATGTGCTAAATCTGGGGCATTGTCGGACTGTCTAGTTTACACTGTTTAGGTATTAGATAATATTATGAAATGTGCCCCATTGTGTCTATACATACAATAAAAGTGAGTAAACTAAAAACTTCAGTTATTGTTTAATGATAGAATATAAAGTATGAAAAAGTAGAAAAAGGGGGAATGCTGTGGTCCATAGCACTGACCAGGACGTACCCTACCATAAAAATAGTAGACCCTTTTCTGCATAGTGCAAAATAGCGTAACCAAAAAAATAATTATGCAAGTACATGGTGAGATCACTGTACAGCAAGACAAAAATCATTCAGTAAGAGGAAAATAGAAGGATACAAACCAAGTCAGTACGCAAAGGACCCCAATGCACGTTTCATCCCCGACTTAATCAGGGGTTTATCATGTGATAACATACTATGCATAAAAGTATACCATACAGGCTACGCATTTCTTTTTAAGAGAAGTCTATGGCAGATGTGATCAAGGACTTGTGTCTGAATCATAAGTGTGGCACTTGTGTGTTTTACCCTATGTATGGATTTAACTTAATAAAGTAACTATCCTGTCATGATTTCTCTTCAGGATGAAGACTGCTACTTATGGCAGATGTGTCAGTGCATGGGCATAAGTTTTGACTATAGGAGCTTTTAAAATGGTTCTGGAAAATCGTGTTACACACTGTGAACGTAGAATTTCTGAGACATAGATAAAATGTGCTTTACAGTCTTAAGTTTTATGAAAAGCTCATGTGCTTAAATATATTCTAGAGATTTAATGCGTCGGACTATGATAAGCTGCTACAATTGTTAGGCCAATTCTACCCAGCATATGTTAAAATGCTGTAAAAAATAGCGGTTGGTTTCTCGGATTTGCCATCGTCCCCGTACATGAATGTATGGGAATCTGACGGTAATCCTGTGTAAGATGTCACAGGTTTGAAAATCTGCCGAATTCCAGCGGATTTTTTAACTGACCGGATAGAATCTGTGCTGTGTAGACTACAGCAGAGTTTCATTATGGTCTACACAGTACTGGTTACAGTCAGATTTTCAGCAAATTCTAAATACTGAAACCACTGTAAATCTGTCAAGAAACCCGTGCTGTGTCAACATAGCCTTAGGGTATGTTCACATGGCTTATTTTCGGGCATAATTGCGCATGTATTTCGCTGCATATTTGCGCTTAATACACGGCAAGATGCTCGCCGCAATTACGGTAATCCATAGCTCTCATAGAGAACTGTGGATTAGGCCTCGTCCCCTCGTGCGTACAATACAATCGTATTGTATGCACAGGGAGAAAAGTGACATGTCACTTATTCGCGGCGATTACGTGCTGTGAGTAATGCATGTCAATAGGGTCAATGGGCTGCTGCCCCCCCCCGTGCTTTGGGAATATGCGCTGATCACCGTGACTCCCAAAACACCCAGCGTATTGCGGCACGTGCTGTATGCGCCACAATTACGCCGTGTGAACATACCCTTAGGGTGGTTTAACACACCACATTTATGCATTTTTTTTTTATCCACAGCCAGAGGTGGACCCAACAGGAAGGAGATACTTAAGTTCTTTAATTCATATTTTTCATTTTCCATTCACTTTTAAATTCATTCCATTGCTCAAAAAACTGCTTACAAAATACAGAGTCATTTAAAACAAAAGAATAAAAACTGTGTGGGAAATAGGCCTTAAAATCTTAGACTAGTTTCACACCGCTTGAAATGCTGTGCAAAAAAGGTACACTGGTGCAATGTAGCCACATCCGACTCATGGACATCAGTAGGATAAAACATAGTCCTATGTCGACTATATTTGCTCTACTTGTCAAAAGGACATGATTTTTGTGTGGGACACAAAGGTGTAGTCCCGCAAAAAAGTGTATAGCACTGGCAAATAGAGCAAAGCTGAGATAACCATCGGGGTACCTTTTTTCATGGATAGATACCTTGGACATAGGCAATAACGCAGTATGAAGCCAACCTTACTTTAATTTACTTATGTCTCAAGTGACAGCTTCTACAAAATAGGACCACAAGCTAGTTACACTTGTAGAGAAAACCTCATCCCATCTGTGAAACACAGTGAGGCAGCATCATGGTTTCAAGCTGCTTTGCTACCTCACGACTTGGACAGATTGCAATCATTGAGGAACAATAAATCCAAAGGTATATCATTTTACCGGAGCGTATAAGGGCAGAAGTCCATGACCTCCATCTGAAGAGACACTGGGTGATGCAAAAAGACAATGATCAAAAATGCACTAATAATTCAGCTTAAGAATGGCAGAAAAAGATTTGTGTTTTTGGATGAACAAGTCTGAATCCTGACCTTAACCCTATCAAGATACTGAATGACCTGAAGAGGGCTGTATACGCAAAACATCCCAGAAATATTAGTGAACCGAAATATATTTGCAAAGGAAAATCGAACAGATTTCTTTCGCCTCACAATACAAATCATATTTTTAGCTATAGAAAATGTTTGGTGCAAATGAGGAATCTGCAGGTTACTACATTTAAGGGTTCACTTACTTTTTTTACTCCTTGCACTGTTTATTTTTACTTCTTCTGCTCAAAAATGCAGAAAGAGTACAACTGTTTGTGTGGTATTGGTTTAATTGGATTGTGTTTGTCTGTAAGGCTGAATTCATTGGATGAGGCTAAACCACATCCCACGTACAGGGTAAGTTAAAATATGCAGCAGGAACTTGAAGGTATCCCATGGATTTCTGCTGCATATTACACTATGGACCACATGTATGAAAGCTGTCTAGGTCAAAAACTCACTTTGTTGCCCATAGCAACCAATCAGAGCGCCCCTTTTATTTCATATAGTGCTCTGGAAAAATGAAGGGCGCTCTGATTGGTTGCTATGGGCAACAAAGTGAGTTTTAGACCTAGACTGTTTTCATACATGTGGCCATATATTTGTTTTCTGGATCAGAGCACATTTTATTAGTAATGAATGCAGAAATCAAAGGTTCACTTGTTTTTTTTTTGTTTTTTTTTTGAATTTGTAAGTATTGTCATTTGGTCTTAGTGGTTTTAGTCTAAGTGGCCTAAAGCATGCTTTAGCCCCTTACCACACACACGACTCTCCATTCTGTTCTTTGGGAGTTCTGAGTACAGTTGAACATGGCGCACAACTGTATTCAGGACTCACACAGAACAGAATGGAGAGTCGTACACAAGCGTGAGCAGCTCTCCCTTCTGGGCTGAAACTTTTGGACGTCCGTGCCTAAAGTAGGTGCGGGGTGACCCTGCACTTAGCACGCCTTGATAGCATAGCCTAGCGTTATGCCATGATCCTATGATTAGTCAACACCAGTAAAACCGTGTGTACGAATTAAGATTGTAATCTATTACTAATGTTATCAGTGTTAAAGGAGTTGTCTCACTACAGGCTTTCAGCCTACTTCAATGTGTCTGGTAGCAAAGGATTTTTGAATTCAGGAGCGTGCTTCTTGTCTGCCTCTTCTCCTCCCCCTTCCCCACTCTCCTCAGCACACAGAAGGCTCTCCTCCTCTGTCTGCAGTAACTTCTATACAGCAGTTGGAGTGCGAGGGGGGTTTGCTGCCAGGGTTAACCCTGTGTGTGCCTGCCTAGGTCTGCTGCTCACTGCTGAATCAGCTGCACAGAGTCAGGAGACAGCAGGGAGAGGGCTGATCTATGAGTGTGGAGAGGTCTGTGAAGCTGTGTATGCTAATAGCAGAGCAGGGGGGATGCAAGTGTTCCTATACCCCCTGCTTAGCTTACAAATCTCCATCTCAAGCAACAACAAACAAACCCTGTCAGAACAGACACAGGGCAGCGGTGAAGTGAGTTACTATACTCACGATGTGTCACTAATACAGCAGAGCAGGGATATGAACCGTTCACATGCCCCCCTGATCTGTTCTATTAGTATAGTCAAAGCTCCACAGAAACATCATGATTATAGTAACACACTTCACTGCTGTCACATCTACTGACCACAGATCAGCCTCACCTCTGCTCTCCTCAATCTGTGTAGAGAGCAGGAGGGAGCAGGCACACACAGGGTTAATCCACACAGACACAGAAGCCAACCTGTATTCAGAAACAGATGAGTCATCAGCACTGACAGCCAGTGAGATAAAGATCAACAGGTCAGCTGCTATAGTGATTTCAGGAGCTGATGCACTCCTACTATCAGGGATAACTCAAAATCAGTAGGACATTTGTAATGAACATATATTGCAAAGCTGCTTGTTTTTTTTAAAGATCTTTTAATTAAAACCCAATCATTGCAGCGAGACAACCCCTTTAATGACCATGTGGTTTTAATGGTCGTAAGTGGCAAATTTCTGCAGTCACTAATCAAGCCAATGAAAAACATGGGTGCAATGTGCCAAGTGGTTCTTGGCTTGTCATGGCTGCAACACGACCACATCAGTTATAATCACCCTAAAGCTGACAACCAGTAATGCTATGGAATACTTTGTGTCCCGAATTGTTACACATTAATAAATGGCTTGCTACTTTGGAAAAAAATGGTTAATTAAATGTTCAACAAAATTTTGTAAGAAATAAAATACTCGCCCTACAAAAAAAAAAATTATATTAAAAAAGGCAGGAACAGCAAAAATATGTTTCCACCTTTTTTGCTGGTTGCTTGACTGTCTCTGACAGCCAGGTATCCAACCTGTAGCTGCTCGATCATTTAGAATAAAACCCTGGCTACTGTTAAAGGTCATGCAGGAGTCATTAAGGGGTTAAAGTGGTCATAACACTATTAGACAAGACAGTCCAAAAATAGAATAGAGATACAGCCATTTTTCCAGTTCTACCTTACAGGTAGTTGTAGATTGCATGTTCACAGCATACAGGCTGACATTAGAAGCATGCGCATTTTTCTAGCAGTGCTAATATCTAGGAGCAGTAAACCCTGGATGAAATTGTATATTCACAGCAGGGGTGTATCTAAAGACTCATGGGCCCGGGTGCAAAACTTCAGCTTGGGGCTCCCCTATACCTAGACACTGTTGAGCAATACTTTCAGCAACAGGTTCCCTACTTGATGTGTCGGATGTCTGTGGTGTAGCACGCAGTAGAAATATATTTCAATTAAAAGGAATTGTCCAATAGAAGAAAATTAATTTCAAATGGGGCCAAAGAAAAACAAGTTATACAGCCAAAGTGTCTGTTCCCTCTGCCCCCACTCCCCCCTCATAAAATAAAAAACATGTTGTGGGGTGAACAGGAAAAAAATGCAATTGTGCCTTTTTGATTTATGGGTTTACTTTTTGTTGGAGTTTATGCTGAACAGCTTAATTGACATGTTATTTGTATTCTACGGGTGTCAATCAATATACCAAGACCAATAATACCAATAACAACAATTGGGCAGTGACTGATGACCAGAGGACGAGGATACGCAAGGAACTGTGTCATTCTATGGGCTGAAGGGTAAGCACTTTTTTCTTTTTTCTCAATAACAACGATATAAAAGGACCAAATTAACACTGGCACATCATGACCACATATCACCACCATAAATGATTTGAATAATACCATCGTACTGTTACTGAATATAAAACATTACACTAAGACCACCATGCAATGACCATTTAGTGGTAGATACCAGTGTACACAGGCTCTGCAGCCGTATAAGTGATTCCAGAGCAGTTACATTTAGTGACTCACAGATGATGTCTTATTTGATGAGTCGTTTTCTTTCCTATTCTTTCTCCATCCAGTCCAGACTGCCATGATGACTTCTTCTGGCCATGAATCTCTGCAGGATTTACCACACAAACACCAGAAACAGTGCCCCTATTAGATAATTAGGCCCCCATTTGTGCCACCAGTAGGTAGGAACACACTCTAGTAGGTAGGTAGATAGAGCCCCTTCTGGTAGGTAGGCAGGTAGAAAGGGCCCCTTCTGGTAGGTAGGCAGATAGGGCCCCTTATAGTAGGTGGAAGATAGATATGGCCTCTTCTGGTAGGTAGGCAGGTATTTAAGACCAGTTACGGCAGATAGGGTGGTATATAGGGCCGGTTACGGCAGATAGGGTGGTATAAAGGGCCAGTTAAGGCAGGTAGGGTGGTATATTGGGCCAGTTAAGGCAGTTAGGGTGGTATATAGGGATAGTTATGGCAGGTAGGCAGGTATATAGGGCCAGTTACAACAGGTAGGGTGGTATATACGGCCAGTTACAGCAGATAGGGTGGTATATAGGGCTAGTTACAGGAGGTAGGGTGGAATATAGTGCCAGTTATAGAAGGTAGAGTAGTATATAGGGCCACTTAGGGTAGGTATTCCACCACAAATTAGAAAAAATAATAAAAATAGTACTTACCTCTGCTCTCCTTCCTTCCTCCGCCATACACCTATCTTCTGGAGTGGGTGGAGTGATGTCACTAGTTCCAGCGGCTACTAGGCCCCAAGCCTAGGCTTAGGGCTTAGTACAGGCAGCAGCGCGATGACATCATTGTATCGCGCCGCTGCCTTCAGTGGGCAAAGCAGCCGGTATCAGTCCGTCCGCTTTGTCTCAGTCACCGCGCAGGGGGTGGCTGTGAATGCTGTATTGCCAGATCTATGTGACTCAGCTACACAGCTGTGTGGTGAGCTCAGGGGCCCGGTCACAACTGCGAACCCTGTAGCTACACCACTGGTTCACAGCATACAGGTTGCCATAAGAGCCAGTCATGTGTATTTTACTAGCAGTACCACTATCTAGGAACACCAAATCCTGGATGAGATGGTATGTTCACAGCATACAGGCTCCCATAAGAGCCATGTGTATTTTACTAGCAGCACCAATATCTAAGAGCACAAAATCCTTAATGAGATGGTATGTTCGCAGGATACAGGCTGCCATAAGGCTGGGTTCACACGGTGTTTTGATGAAATGTTAAATATATACATTTGAATGGTACAAAATAGTATACAAATGCATACTGGTACTTTGATGAATTTATTGAGTACAATGACATAGCTTGCATTGGATAATGTTTTTGAGATGCATACAAAGGCGATGACTACTACACCTTTGTGCCTCGGAAAAAAAAACGGATTCGTTTGCATACGTTTTTAGTCACATCGAAGTCTATGGCTTATGTATGCAAACTTAGGGCCTGTTACGGTCTGGAGGTGGATCCACTGGACCACCGCAGGCGATGGAGTAAGCCCACACCAGGGAGTGGAGTCTAAGTGGGTCCCGGTATTCACCAGAGCCCGCCGCAAAGCGGGATGGTCTTGTTGCGGCGGGTGTCCACCAGGTCACTACCACTGGCGGGGCTTGCCTGTGGTGGTGGCCAAGGGTACGAGGTACAGGAACGGCAGGCAGGCTCGTGGTCGTGGACAGGCAGGAGGTCAGGACAGGCGGCTCTGTTTCGTAGATGGTAGACAAGCAGGAGGTCGGGGCAGGCGGCAAGGTTCGTAGACGGTAAACGTAAGCAAGGAGTCGGTACACGGTAAGGCAAGACAGGAATGCTCAGGAACACTTTCACCATGGAATAAACACCAAGGATTCGGTGAGGGCCGCCAGGAAGAGGCCGGACTTAAATAGGAGCAGTGCCCAGCAATGACCAATTACCGGCGCACTGCCCCTTTAAATTCAAACTCCCGGCACGTGCCCGCCCCTAGGGGCGGAGCCACGCACCAGGAGCCGGACACAGACTGAGCAGGAGCGCGGCCGGGTAAGTGAGCGCCGGAGGGGGCAGATGCACGAGCGGACCCCGAACCCGACGTGCGGGACGGGGCTCCGCTGGGAGCAGGGGCACGGGCGCGCCTGCGACCCGAGACAGCGGTCGCAGGGGCGTCCGTGACAGGGCCTCATGTATGAAAACTGTCTAGGTCTAAAACTTTCTTTGTTGTCCATAGCAACCAATCAGAACTCCCCTTTTATTTTTTCAGAGCACTATATGAAATGAAAGAGGAACTCTGATTGGTTGCTATGGGCAACAAAGAAAGTCTTAGACCTAGACAGTTTTCATATATGAGGCCCTTAATTTATACGTTTACATACGTTTAATGTATGCTTTTTTTTGCATCTTTTTATTTACATCATGTGATTTTATTGATAAAGATGTTTAAAAATGCATACATTTTCTAGGTACATAAACGTATACAAACATGCCATGTTTACGTTTTAAATAACAGTAACAAAAACACAGAAATGCGTAAGTTTGTGTACATTTATTGTGGTCTGCGTTTCTACTCCAAAACATAACAAAGCTTAACACTGAAAAAATGCCAATGTGATCGGCCCCTAAGAGCCATATGTATTTTACTAACAGTGCTGCTATTTACTATGATTATTATTATTATTATTATTATTATTATCATCATCAACTCCACATGTATACAAAGCAGTATCCATAATAACATCATGGAAAATCTGCAATGCACTGCAATAATCTAAAGGAAGGTTCAAAACCTTTTAGGTATTAGAAGATGATTAAAAATAGAAAAAAAAAACTGTTTACCTTATAAACCCACTCATTCCAACACAGTGGTCATGGACAATAATGTCACCTTCTAGTCATCAATCACAGGCCACAGCGGTCATGTGTGGTATATCCAGTATGAGACCGCTGAATGAACTGGACCGGCCGCAGTGCTGGCCTGGCTGGTTTTCTTTATTTCATACTTTTACTCATCAAAAAAGGAAATAAAACTGTCGGAATACCCTTTTATTGTTTACAAAGCAAAGCTTCCTTCCATACACTTTTACACATGTACAGACTACAATCTGTCTGTAGAGGACACTAGTGTACCGCAATGTAGTAAATCCACATTATTATGCACAACACACATGTGAATGGAATATTCTCGCTCCACAGTTATCAGTGATGACCAGCAGGATCCAAACAATGTATAAAATAAAATGAAGCCACATTGTATACAATAAGAATAAATGTTATCCTATATAATTATTTTTAATGATAAGGAATTTTTAGCTATTGTCTTTTCATGTCGAATATAAAAATAACATCTTAACCCCCAGTATGAAAACATTATAATAACAATAGCAAGTTAGCAGTAGAATCTAGAATAATAAAAAATCCATAGACTGTTATGATAATGAAAAATTCTCTTCTTAATGAATTTCAGTGGGAATCAACAGGTGAGGTACCCAGTGATTTGTATTGTAGATTATCTCCATATAATACATTTTTGTACCGCTCAAGCTTGTCAAAGAAAAACCTCTAAACAAGCTGATGACGACAATGAGTAGGCGACTTCCTTCTCGAACGTGCAATGTATGTGCTCTAATGCTGTGAATTCTTTTAAGCTCATCTGTGATTTCTGAGACGTGGGATTCCATTTACTGAGTACAATTGTTTCACAGCTACTTTTAAACAGAAAGTTCTATGTAGTTTCACATTTACTCTAAAGTTGTGGCCCGAAAAATAGCGTCTGTAGTGTATGACAGTCTGGTCTGGTTATTACATGCCTTATAATGGAAAGTACCAAAGGATCACGAGGTTAACACAAAAGACAATACATGGTCTAAACATGTTGAACCTAATCTTAGGCCTCTGTATAACCAGTAAGAGGTCACATGGGAACTACGAAATTACAAGACATTCTTTTGCCATACATTTTTCCCTATTAATGTAAGTAGAGAAAGTAAAATTACAACTATATTTAAGTTTATTTTTACATTTGTGAAATTGTTTTTGACCATGCCAGGTAAGAAAGAAGTAAAGTGCTCTGGCACTGTCACCCACTGCCTGCTGTGCCCGTTGCTAGGCAACAGGAATATATTCGGGCACTGCTTAGCAAACCAGACAAAATATAGAAATTTGTAAGTCTTAAGAACTCTAGCAAATGTTTCTGATGGGAAACTCTAGTTTTTAATTCAGTTTTTCTTTAAAGAGGGTTTTCTCATTACAAAGATCATATGAATAATGAGGACAGTAAAAACAAGCACTTTTACAATTGGTTTGTATTACCTAAATCATTTACTATAGCAGCTATTAACTAGTCTGTGAGTGTCTAGAGCTAAATCCGAAGCCTGGGGTCTGGCCATGTCCCCTTTGCTGTGATTGGCTGCCTAACATTTTGTTCAGACCTGGTCAGGACAGGCTCCCCTGTGGGAACGCCCCTTGCTGTGTTGGTTTTCCGCACTCTTTTCCCTTAAGCGTAGAAAACAAAACTGA